>APFE031353559.1:162564-185915 GCA_000404065.3 Pinus taeda
ATGTTACAATACATATTTATACATGCCGAAGCATCCAATACCATGGACCGAAAAACCATCATGTCCAATACCATGGACCAAAAAGCCATCGATCCAATACCATGGACCGAAAACCATTGCGTCCAAAAGGCATGTGCAAAAATCATGCACAAAACCATAGGTGGGTCCGCCCAACCTAACATAGGGTCCAAAACCAAAATTTTCCAGGGCGCTGCCCCAGACCCCATAAAGTGGGGTTACGGATACCCCTCAAACCCCCTATTAACTATGTGGAAAGAATATAACACAACCCAACACTTACCTCTCTGGTTGGAGGAAGGAGATGAGGATGAAGTCTACTCTGCACCAGTGTGCACAATGGAAGCCACCCAGGGAGGTCCTCAAACCGAGGATGACCTGATTGAGAATTTTATTCAAAATCCACCTCCCAGTGTGCTGCCATTAGAGGAGTTGGTGGAAGGTACCCAAGCCAGCGCTTTAGTGGACCTCTATGTGGCTGATCCAACCTCTCCCAGAGTTAAGAATGTGGAATTTTGCCTTGAAAGAACCTTGAAGATCAGCTCATCCCTATCCCCCTCTCAGGAGAAGGAGTTGTGTAGCCTACTAAACTGCCATTTGGATGCTTTCACTTGGAGCTATAAGGAGCTGAAAGGAGTCCACCCTTCATTCTATACCCATCACATTTACATTAAAGAGGATTGTAAACCAGTCAGGAAACCTCAGAGGAGAATGAATCCAGCCCTTAAGTACATTGTCAAAGAGGAATTGCAAAAGTTGTTGGATGCAGGATTCATCTACCCCATCTCTGACAGTGAGTGGGTTTCTCCTCTAGTGCTTGTGCCCAAGAAAAATAGGAAGTGGAGAATCTGTGTAGATTATCGAGAACTTAGCAAAGCCACCAAGAAGGACCATTTCCCTTTGCCTTTCATAGATCAAGTGTTAGATGGACTAGTAGGGAAGAAGTTCTTTTCTTTCCTAGATGGGTTCAACGAGTATAATCAGATCCAAATCAGCCAGGAAGACCAAGATAAGACCACTTTCACATGTCCATGGGGTACCTTTGCCTACCAGGTCCTTCCCTTTGGGTTGTGCAAAACTCCTGCCACTTTCCAGAGAGCAGTACTGAGCATATTTGCTGAGCTGGTTCATGATTTGGTGGAAATCTATATGGGTGACTTTACTCCTTATGGGTCCAACTTCCAAGAAGCATTGACTAACCTGGGAAAAGTTTTAACCAAGTGTATTGAAATGAACCTGTCCCTCAATCTTGAAAAATGTGAATTCCTGATGACTGAAGGGACCATGCTAGGTCATACAATTTCTCAGCAAGGATTACAGGTGGATCCTAACAAAATTGCTATCATCCAAAAGGTTCCGCCTCCTCAAAAGGTAAGAGATGTTCGAAGTTTTCTAGGCTTGGCAGGATATTATAGAAGATTCATTAAATATTTCAATAAGCTAGCCTCACCATTTTTTGGTCTTTTGGGGAAAGATGTTGAGTTTATATGGACTGACAATTGTCAAGAGGCTCTAGATGAGTTGAAAGATAAGCTGGTAACTGCCCCAATCTTGAGAGGTCCAAACTGGGCCCTACCTTTCCATATCCACATTGATGCCTCAAACAAAGCCATAGGGGCAGCCTTAAGATAAGTTGAAGAGAAGCTACCATATGCCATATACTTTGTCAGCAAAAACCTGTCCAAGGCATAATTAAACTATACTATGACTGAGAAAGAGCTCCTAGCTGTAGTTCATTCCCTAAACAAGTTCAGACACTACATCACTAATTATCAAACATTCGTACACACTGATCATGCTATGATTAGGTATTTGATGAATAAACCTGATGTAAATGCTCGTATCATTAGATGGTTACTTTTATTGCAGCAATTTGACTTAACCATTGTTGACAAACCAGGTAATAAAAATGTTGTTGCTGATTTTCTGTCCAGACTAGATTTGCCTGCAGATGAAGAAGGGATGGTGGATGACCAAATGCCAGATGAACACTTGTTTTCTATTTCAGTACTCTCTCCATGGTTTTCTGATATAGCAAATTACTTGGTTTCAATACAGTTCCCTCCACACCTATCCTCAAGGGAGAAGAGAAAAATTGTGAGGAAAAGTGCCTCCTTCACTTAGATTGGGGGCAACCTATTTAAACTCGGCCCAGATCAGATCTTGGGGCGTTAAGTTAGGGAGGAGGAAGTTTTTGACATTCTCCTAACTTGTCACGATGGACCCTGTGGAGGCCACTTTGCAGCAAAAAGGACTACCTTCAAAATTCTACAGGCAGGCTACTATTGCCCCACCTCTTCATCAAGATGACAGAAGATACATCAACCAATGTGACCGATGTCAAAGGATGGGAAAACCAACTCTGAGGGATGAAATGCCCCTCCAACCTCAAGAGACTTTAGAGCCATTTGAGAAGTGGGGCATGGAATTTGTGGGTCCTATCAACCCTCCTTCAAAACAAAAGTCTTATATCATTGTGTGCATAGACTACCTGACAAAGTGGGCAGAAACAAAGGAAATCAAGGTAGTGACAAAATAAAAAGTAGCTGAGTTTTTGAGGGAAAATATATTCTACAAGTTTGGCTACCCAAGAGAATTAGTCACAAATCAAGGAAGTCAGTTCACCTCTAACTTGATTGAATACATGCTCGCTCATCACAATATTGAGCACAGAACTTCCACCCCTTATCATCTGCAAGCAAATGGGCAGATGGAAGTCACTAATAGGGCTTTGGAAGAGATTTTGACTAAAGTGGTGAGTAACAGTAGAAAAGATTGGGCCGATCGCTTGGTTGAGGCCACCTGGGCCTACAACACCACTTGGAAAACTACAACAGGTTTCACACCTTATGAGCTGGTCTACGGGAAGAAGGCTTTGTTGTCCATAGAATTCAAGTACAACACATTGAGGTTGGCAACTCAGCTGGACCTGGACATCATCCATGCACAACATGAACGATTACTACAGATGAATGGATTAGATGAACAGGGAATGTAGGCCCTCCTCCACTCAGATGTAGTCCAACTCCAGAGAAAGATATGGCATGACTGGCACCTTAATGAAAAGAAATTTCGGCCAGGAGATTGGGCACTGTTATATGACTTGAGATACAAGGATTTAAAATGGAAGTTGAGGACAAGATGGATCGGACCATATACAGTGGAGAAATGCAATGATAATGGTTCAGTTCTTATTAGGACCATTGATGAAGAAGTTGTCCCCATGCTCGTCAATGGGCATTGATTGAAAATCTATAGGAAGCCCCTTTCTAAGTAGGAGTTCATTGAAACTTTGGATAAATCAGTGCTGGTAGTGGAGCAGGACCCTGTCTCCACTCCACCCACACCTTGAGCATCATCAAAAAAAAATAATAATAAAAGAGAGAAAAAAAAGAAAAAACAGAAAGAAGAATAAAAAGATCCTTGGGTGAAAACCTTTTAGAGGTGCCTAGGGCAGACTATGAGGGTGAAAACCTCTTGGAGGCGCCCTAGCTGTCTCTCAAAAGAAAGAAGAAGAAAAAAATAGAAAATAAACCTAATCTTTATTGAATAATTACAGGTTGCAGGGAAGACATTGTAGGTTAGGAGGATCGCACAAAACAAGGACAGAGGTCAGCACTAGGCTGCAAGCATCCCTCACAAACAATTCCTCCATGACCACTCCCCTTTCCTAAGATTTGATCTCATTCGGGCTAAGATTTCACCTTCTACAGGAAGTTCTGTGTCTTCTACAAGAAGATCCTGTAGAACCTACAGATAAGCCATAATTGATCTCGGGAGAGAATCCGAAGGTTGGGAATCTGCTTGTTAAGCCTGCAAACAACCCTGTTTCCGTCCATCACCATATGTCACCCTCTTTCATCTCTTTACACCTCTATTGCACTCATCCTGTTACTTGTTCCTGCATAGACACACATAGAAAAACCTTGTTTTTTTCATACTGCTAGCAAAAAAATTTAGTGACAAATCAAGTAGAATTTTCTCACTTACCATACCTATCAATCTCCATCTGGACTCCTCCTCAGTCGAACCCCTCGTCAGCAGTATAGCCCTACTCAGTCTAGTTTGCATCCCAAGAGGAGAAGCAGCTATAGGACACCCTACAGGAATCTTGTAGCAGCTGATCCCTCTGGAAAAAATACTCTGGAGACAGGGACAGCCAAAAATGATAAACGAGACATGCAAAGGGCTCTTCTTGAACGTAAGAATACCAGAAGCAGCCAAAGCCAAGCATGCAGTGTGCATGCAGTGACAACAAACAAAGGAATGGATTCCAAAACACATGCATGCAACAACAACAAAGAAGGAATGGGTTCCAAAACCTGTGCATGGAGCAACAACAAATGAAGGAATGGGTTCCAAAACCTGAAGTTTGCATAACGCGACCGTGACCAGGCAGGTAAGTGTCCAAACTCATTGGTCAATTGCATAAATCATATTTTAACAGCTGCATGCCTATGGGAATGGTTTGGATTGAATGGAATCGGTGGCCAGTTACATAGCCTCGTGGGATCCAAACGAGCCATGTTACATTCACAATTGCGGACGAGATGTGCAGCCAACACGTGTGGAGTGTCCATTCAGGGAGAAATCGTCGGGACTGGTAGTGGTGGTAGCGGATAATGGCAGAGGGGATGTGATGGCGATCAGAAACGCACATAAGCATTATGGCTGTGACGTCGGATCAACAGTTCAGTCTAGCCACCTCATCTCCTCACCACGAATTATGCCACAGTTAAAAGATGCTTGGCTAAAACTTACACCACCTTTTGATCATTTTTCACTTGCAACGTCCTTGACTGGAGTACGCATCCTCTGCTTCCAAAAACTATTAACCAGTCATCCTCCACTGGTTTTTCTACTTGTTTTCAAAAATCTCTTGCATATCAGACTCGCTTAGAGGAAAAGTGACATTCTACAAGAACCAGGGGCCTTCTACAAGAAAGGTTCTACAGGAAAGACTACACAAGCTTTCCGGAGCAGGAAAACCTAGGATTTTTCATCGAATTTGGAGCTCCAAACGCAGTAGGCTTGAAAAACTCCTCTATACATGGTATGTTTTGCAAAGGTGGTGAATTGAGCAGCACCAGGTTGGAAAATCAGAGGAAAAATCTGCTTGTGTATTGGAAGTAAAACGTTTTCCTCCGTATTGCACTGGGTTTCCCAGTTTTTCTGCATCAAAATTCTCTTCCATGTTTCCTTTTTAAAATTCTCCTATAGGGAAGATATATGCAACTGTGGAGGCTAGCATATATGTGTAAAAAAATTTGAATTTGCATATCTATCTGTGTGCTGAGAAGAAAACATGATCTCTATGCTCCATTTGTAGAAAAAAAATTCTTCCTTTCATAAACAGAGAGCTGAGTTCTCGGTGACAACAGTCATAAAACCAGGGAATTGTTGCTAGTTGATATTGGACACTCGAGAAATTACTTCTTGGGTTCAGGGGAAACCATAAAAAGCATTTCCTTTTCTGATTAAAGCATAAAAAGAGCACTCTCACCATGCCAAGAGGATTCATAAGGAAAGAACCCTTGGACTCTAGCAAACTGCATGAGCATCCTGAGGTGGTGGGCTTGTTCACCCGAGCCAACTGGATATCCTTCTTTGACAAAATTCAGGGTCATGACGAGGAGATAACTGAGGAGTTTTTAATGTCCCTAAGACTGCAATCAAAGACACATGCCACAGTTAGTTTTAGGGGTTTGACCCTAGAACTTACCCTTGAGCTCATCAGTCGAGTTACTGGACTACCATTGGGGCTCCCTTGGAGCAAAGAAGAGAGATCATTGGGCCAAGTTGCTAAGAAAACATTCTTTCTACCCAAAGAGCATCCTGTAGAAGACAAAAACAAGGTTAGGAGAACTAGCTTGCCTCCTCTTTGGAGTGAAGTCAGTTTCCAAATTATGAAGTACATTACATGTGAAAGGAGGTTTAGCATCATCTATGGTTATCATTTTAGGTTGTTGCGTGAACTAAGGCATGGGATTGAGTTGCCTCCAGCCAAGAAACTGAGCATTCCTTATTTTCTTCTTCAGTCACTAATTAAATGTGGTACAAAATTAAATGAATGGATCCCAGATCAGTTGACCGATCATGGGCTCATCAAACTATTGGTGGAAGATTCTTTGCACACCTACATTGTCCCCATATCTTGGAAAATCTTCTGAAACATGTCTAGGGATGACAGTATTAGAATTTTGGCTGAAAAATCACCCCATCTAGCAGTGAGGAGGGAGAACACACTGAGGAAGGTGAGAAAACCAATGGTGAAGGAACACAGGATATTCAAGCCCAGCAAGAACAGAAAGAAAAGGGGAAATGGGCCAGATTGCTGAGCCTAAAACAGAGGAGGAAACAACAACAAACAAACCAAGGGAAAAGAGGATGCAGAGTAGAACAGAGAGGGCCGAAAAATCCCCAATGAATGCTACCAAAGCCACAGTAGGCACATAGAAACAAAAGGAAAATACACATCCTAAAATAACAGCAACAGAAACAGAAACAATTGACACAGGGATTTCTATAGGAAGCAGGGAAAAAGAACAACAAGAGGATAAATTGCCTAAGATATTGGCAAGGGAGGTAGTAGCTATGCTTGCTTCCTTAAGCACACCTCCAAAAAAAAAAGGGAAGAGAAAGAGGCAAACCTCCATGTACTTTAGAGCAAGAAGGAGCAGAAGGATCAAAGTAGGAAAACCCCAGACACAACAAAAGGAGCCAATTGTCATTGAGGAAACAACAACTAAACCAAAAGAAGAGTCTCCTTCAAAGATATCCATCACCTATGAATGAGGAAGCCCAAAAACCTCCACCTGGAGAGAGAGAATTAGGATGATAGACTAAAAAATAGCTCTACCGGAAGTTGAGACATCTCTACAGGAAAATCTAGCTAAGTTATAGGAGACCGAGAAAATGGAGGAAAAGGCAGCCAAACAACCACAGGGAGAAGAAAAGACCGAGGAAATACTGGAACCAAGCCCTCAGCCTAGCTTGGGCTCATACTACAACTTTTTAGAAGCCGGGAAGATAATTCCCCAGAAATTTGCGGTGCCACTCTTCTTTGCACTAGAACAAGAGAGGGTTAGGACTCACACTTGGATGAGGATTACCAAATCCAAGGGTGTGACATACATAGGCGACCTGGAAGAACAACTCAAGGAATCAAGAAAAGAATTGGCCATGGTAAGGCATGTGGAAAGCAGTCAAAGGGCCAAACTACAGGAGGAGAATGAGCTGCTGAAAAAATAGCTATAGCTACAGGGAAGTCATAGGGAAGATAGGCCCTCCATTTTGGGAGAAAAGTAGCAGCAAGAAGGGCCTCCAGCAAACAAGGAAACATCTGAAGAATAACAGAAAGAGGACAAGCTTTAGGCTAAGGTTGAGGTGCTAACAAAACTGCTACATGAAAAGGAGTCACAAGTAGTAGAGGGAATACAGTTTTTAAAGCAACAGGTGCAAGAGAAAGAAGCCCAACTAGCCTGCATGGCTAGTTGGGCAGTAGAAGCCTGACAATGTAAGCAACCTACTAAGTCATATGCCTTATATCTTAAAGATCAATGGTTGCAATTTCAAATTAACACCTTGGCCCAAAGGGGCACCCTTCCATTTCAGAATACCATCAATTCATGGCTTTGTGTGATAGTAGCTCAATAGAAGATAAGGCCAAGTTATCAGAATTCTATTTACGCAGCTTGGCCCTTCCGAACATGAATCTATGGGGCCCCAATGCTACATTGGGAGATGTGCAACTTATGGCCATGGCCTCTTAGTTAAATCATGAGGAAAAGAGGGCAGCAGAGATTCAGAATATTATGAACAGGGAGCTAAGTGAACCACTCATGATCAGGGAAGAACCAGAGGATACCTCAGCTTTAATATACGCCCATCAACACTTGGCCAACAACCCTCAGGTTCTACTAGATTATATTGAAAGACAAGCTTAGGCCATTGCTCACTTTGAGGACATGGAAATACTATTGGGGGATAAGTGCATTCATGCTTACACAAGGAAGTGGAACACACTATCCCACAGCCTGAAAATAAGAGAATACCACTCCCCAACAAGGATGAGGGAGGCCTTGGCAAGAGTACCACTCTACAAACAGTCAATGCAAAATCTGCAGGCCAACTAGATCGGCCTAAAGTTTAGTCCTCCCTTGCTTTTAGGACTGCTGGAAGGGGTCAAAGAAGAAGAGGAGCATAGGCAGTGGTAGGAAGTAGAGAGAAAAGCAGGGTTTCATGACTGAGAAGAGGACATCACCTCGAAAGCCTGGGATGTTAGAGAGGCAGTCAAGGTAATCAAAGATGATGAGTTGGATTAGTTGCTTAGAGGATGAGAAACCCATTTAACAGGGGGTGATGATGAGCCCCAAAAATGGGTAAATTATTGGGTTCATTTTGCCTATTATTCTCAATTAATCCACCATTCTTCATAGTTTATGCATGCTTTTGAGTATATTTATGTTAATTGAATGAATGAGGATAGTCACTTGACCATGAAGTCTAATACGTGCTTATTGCAGATTTTTGGACAAATTTTGGACCAAGGTCAAGCATTTATGAGCCAGTTGATAGCCAAATGCAAGGGAACTAGGCTGAGGATTTGTAGGAAGGGCGTCTCCTGCACTAAATGGCCCCTTCCTCGAGTTCTCCACCATCAGCTCAGAGTTCAGTAGCCCACCAAAGATGATTCCCAAGGACAACCGAGCAACTTTTGTGAAGTGGCTGATTACTTGCAATTTGAGCAGCCAAGCCCCTTGAGTTAAGGAGGGCTGGTGGAGGTCCTCTTAGTGCATAAGTAGGAAGGCTTCCAACCTTTTTAGTTTACTTCTTGAGCATTTTTATTTCACACTTTACTACTGCTCTGCCTTTCATCTCATTTTCGAGCTTTTGCTGTAAACATTTTTGTTACATGGTTATTTTTTGAGTAATGGAGATCAGTTTCACTTTGCATCAACTCCGAGCTTCTTCTTAGGAGGTTGTAGCTCTTGGGGTTGGGCCCAACACAAGTGCCAGTACCTCCTTTGTGTACTTTTATATGTTTTTGCTACATTCATAGGATAATTTCTGCTATTTAGATTAAAATCTTGCTTGGTTACTTAGGTCATTTTTGATGATTGAAATAGCTTTTCATGTTTCAGGTTGATTTGATAGGTTAGTAATAGAAAATATCTTTGAAAAAGGCCATCAAGAAACCCTTGATCTCACCTCTCCCTCATTGGGACCATGAGCTAAGACCAAGGCGTCCTTGCTGCCACAAAAAAATTGTTCTTGCTTCATCATGCAATTGCTAGTGTTAGATTCTTAGTTGCAAAAGTTGATACCAGTTGTGATTACATGATTAGATATATTCTTGCTTAGTTTTCATAGTTATCTTACATTATTTCCTACCAATAAACTTCTGTTCATCATGGTTGCTGATTTCTAGGTCAAATTAGGTCAAAATAGCTAGATCTTTGGTTTGCGTAGTCTTTGTTTGGTCAGTTTTGGAAAATAGTGTGTAGAACACCTGTGATACCTCCTTGCCTACCCTTCTTCCATCAAAAAACCTACTCCAACCCCCTAACACAGATTCCTCCCCTTCATTTGCCACCCTTTTCCAACTTGACCTAATTTCCATATTTTTGTTCAGCCTCGCTCCCTCCATCCTTGAATGAAATCAAACCACCTTAATCACTCCTCAGCTTCATTCACCAGGTCCTAGACCTCTTCACATCCTCATCCAACCTCCATCTCCACTTTTCCATCTTTTCTCCACCATCAACCCTCCAAAATCCCCTTTTGGAACATCCTGTAGAACATCTTGTAGAACCCCTGCAGACTTCATGTAGAAGTTCACGAGAGCAGTTTTTCAAGATCTGAACACTATGAAACTCTTCGGAAGGGTTCTAGGGACCCCTTAGGCCCTCTGCTCACCTTCCCAACATCTTGCAAGCACCTACCCAATTTCCTTTCACTAATCAACCTATGCACAGTAAAAAACAGTTAAAGCACATGCATAATAATTTTACAAGATTACTCAAAAATACAAAAGGATGTTCCTTTTCAGATTTCACTTCAGAAGTAGCTTAGACACATGCACGTTACCTTTCCAAGAGTCAATAGCATCCATTTCTGTAGCTTTCATCCTTTTTCTTGGACCAGTAGGGTTAGTCGGTAAAACTAAGGTTTGCTAGGGTTTGCATTTCCTTTCATCTTTCAGCTTCTTTTTGCAAGTATATTAGCCTCCTTTGAGTTAGCTTTCATCCATCACAGTTAAAAGCTTCTTCTAGGAGCTCATATAAGTTGGCTTAAGCTCCTAGTAGACTTGTGCTAGCTGATCAAGTGAAAGCTTGCGGCAAGAGCTATTACTTGTGGATATAGCATCGTCGCTTCCAAGTTTGTTACGAACTACCGGGTTGATAAAAGTAAAGAACGGAGTCCCAGGAGTTGCAGCATTATTGTTGCAACACTGGAGCCCACCATGTGCAATGGACATCACCTTTGCCAATGAAAAGGATGTATTTCTGGTTGTATATTTAGATGCTTTGACAGTGTTTTCAGGTTCTAATGATGAGCATCTTCACCATTTAAAGATTGTGTTTCGGAGATGTAGGAAGATCGGTATATCTATTAATCCAAAGAAAAGTCTCTTCACCATGGATGAAGGAAAGCTATTTGGTGACATTATCTAAAAAGAAGGAATTCACATTATCCTTCAACGGTGGAGGCAATTCAGCAAATATATTTTCCTCGTAACAAGAAGGAGATACAAGCTTTTAATGGTAAGATGAATTTCTTACGCAGATTCGTACCCAATCTAGCTGAGCATTTAAGATAAATAACTAACATGTTTAAAAAGGACACCATGGTAAAATGGACGGAGGACACCATGAATTCATTTAATCTGGTAAAGTATGCTTTATCTACAGCCCCTATCTTGATTAGTATTGATTATACTCAAGATTTTATCATATTTTCATTTGCATCTAAGCATACCATGGTTGTAGTATTGATGCAAAAAAGAGATCAGTTGGAGAAGCCCATTGCCTTTTTCAGTAGAACCATTAGAGATGCTACCTTGTGGTACGATATAATTGAAAAACAGGCTCTTGCTCTTGTCAAAGCTTTGAAGGATTTCAAAGTGAATATTCTACACTCACACATCATAGCATATTTTCCCAATGCAACAGCAAAGGATGTGCTGATACAAGCTGATCCGGAAGGAAGGCAAAGAAAATGGATTGCAGCAATGTTGGAATACAATCTGGAGATTAAACCCACAAAGTTGATCAAAGGACAAGGCTTGCCGAGGTTAATGGCTGAATCAAATCTGCATGCTTTAGATATCAATCTCATCACAGCCATGTTAGAAGATGAAGAAGAAGGCTCTCTTATTCAAGTGTCTGAAATGTTTCTTCAGTCACCATGGTATTGATCTGAATTGGATCCATGAAGATTATCATAGCACCATGACTATATCAAATCAGGACAAAACTTTGAATTCAAGAGCATAGAGAAATCAAGAAGACCTTTGAACAGTGGCAGTTGGTAGCTACCGAGGAATGACGAGGACCTCGATCAAAGCGCGCTGACCAAGGCCCATGGAGACTGCGCAGGAGGCAAAACTAGCACCTGGGAAGCCAAGATTGGGAAATATAGGGCATTTCTAATGTGCAATTAGCACTTAGTGCTAATCGTGCATCCTTGGGAAAAACCCCTTGAGAAGGAAATCTCGGAAGCTCTCGGTCACATGGAAGCTGGGAAATCTGTGGGGAAAGCGCTAAAGGCTAAAGGCGAGACCCGCTCTCCAAAACCCTTGGTATATTGTGGGAACCCTTGGGCAGTAAGCGGATTTGGAGAAAAATGAGCGATTCCATTCAGCGCCTGATGCTTGGCAGGTGGATGAGAGAGAAAACCACTGCTCATGGCATGCTAATGGTTGAGAAAGTCAACTGCGTGAAATGGGAAAATGATGTCGGATTTGGGGGCTCCAGATCTGACGGCTGATATTGCGCCCAATGGAAGAATTGGATTTGATAGGGGCTTAAGCCATGATATAAAGAATTCTGAAGTCTGGTTTGACCGCTGAGATGGATGAGTCATTTCCCAACGTAAACGAAAAACTGAACTGATGCAAAAGAGCTGGCACAGTTCGTAAGAGGACAAGTGGCCACTCCCTGTGAGCCATTGACGATGACACAGAGACAGGGGATTCCAAGTGAACAGTAGTAGGGGATTTGACGGAGGCGGAAGGGGAATCAAACAGTTGTGAGACAAATTGGCTTTAAGCCATGAACAGATAGAACAGAAGACACAGAGAAGAAGAGAAAAGAAGAAAGACGAAGAAAAGAAGAAACAGTGAAGCAAGAAGCCGAAAGACAAATGGTCAAGCTGACCTGCAGCATAAGGAAATATCGAGCAATCCCTAAGAGGATCTGTTGGGAATTGAGCACCACATTGGGCTCTTCCCATTAAAAGACCAGAGAGGTCAAGATCTGGTAAGGAAAAGAGTATGTGCACTCTAGTGGATTGGGGGATCCAAGAACCACCCTACCAAACATTATTCTGTTTTAGGAGACTCAAATTGAGCTCCTCATTGTAAATCTCTACTTTAAAGACACAATAAAATAAGGCCACCACTGAAAGTTGGACTGGAGACATAGCCCTAGAGGATAGGGTGAACTCCTTATTAATTGTTGTGTTCTTGTACTTGCTTACTGTGTTTCTCTTACTGTTTTCCATTTTCCAAGTGTCTGTGTATTTTTCAATCTGATCGATCCGTTGCCTAAAATGACATAGACACACACCATCACATGAGTCTGTAATACCTTCATTCAATAATTCTTTAACTGAAGTCACTCAAGAGTGATTTTCAGATCAAGTGGTATCAAAGCTCTAGGTTGTTAAGGTTAGACAAGCTTGTGTTGGTTTAGCTGTTGAATGCTCACTAGATCAAAGCTCAAATTAGGAGAAGGAGAGTTGGTTGAAACTAATCCTGAAATTGGGAGAGCCCATCCTCAGAAGACAATGTCAAAGGAAGGTTCTATGGGGCCAGACCCTCAATTTATAGAAATTTTCCTAGCCATAAAGTCCATGGTAGAAGAAATGTATAGGGACTTTAGAAAACATAAGGATGGAGATTCATCAGGCTCTAAACAAGACAAAGGAGAAGATGAGTCTCACTTCCATGACCACTCAAAAGGAAAAGGGAAAGAGGAAAGCTTTCTCACACCTCCTAACAGCCTGAAACACAAAAATAAAGCATCTTTGATCAAAATAGATGTCAAATTTGATTTACCTATATATGATGGAGAGTTAAATGCATAAATGTTATACAATTGGATTAAACAAATTGATGTTTATTGCAGAGTACAGAACATCGATCGAGACAAGAGCAAGATTTAGCTGGAAAGCCTATGCCTTGGAGGCACTACCTTGGTTTGGTGGGAAGGTAGAACCCAAGATGATATGAAAATACATGGTAAGACTATCTCTATATAGAGTGAATTTGTTTCTGCAATCAAAAAGCAGTTCTATCCATTGGCCTACATACAACAAGCCATGAGGAGTTGGCAAACTCTTCGGCAGTTGAAAGGGAAAAGTGTGCAAGGGTACACTCAAGAATTCAGAAAGAGAGCATTGATTGTAGGAATCTCATTAGACTCACCAGAGACTCTATTGAAGTACATTGGTGGTCTACACAACTACATGAGGCACACCATCCTCATGTTTAATCCCACTAGTATAAATGAGGTATCTGTACAAGATACTCATCTAGAAGCTAGAGGAAAGAATAGAAATCCAGAAGTTTGGGGACCATCCCAACCCACTGCAAGCAAGAGAAAGGAGAAAAAAAAGAAGAAGTGGAAAGCAAGGAAGGCTAACACTGCACATAAAAGCAAAGCCTCATGCACTCACTGTAAAAAAGATGGGCATGATGATGAGCATTGCTGGATTTTGCATCCAGAACTGAGACCTAAGAAGTTAGAGGGCAAGAAGAAGAAGGCTGTTGCAGCTATTCAGAAAGATTTGGGGCCAGACTCGCCAGATGAAACAACCATTGCAGCCACAGGTATAAAAGGTAAGAATTCTGAAGCATCTACTAGTAATTCTACACAATTTATTATTGATGAAGAAAATGAGAGAAAAAGACATGAGCTTTTCCATATTCGAGTCATTTCCAAACATCAAAAGACTGATACTTCATTTCATAGTGGCTCACAAGTAAATTTAATTTCTAAAGCAATTGTAAAGAAGTTGGGATTAGTAATGACACCTCACAAGAAACCATACCTATTAGGATGGGTGAATGATAAAGCACAACTACAAGTGACCAGACAGTGAAAACTCAATTTTTCTTTTGGGTCAACATTTGTAGATGAGGTTGAGATAGACATAATTCCTTTGGATATATGTGGAATTGTTTTAGGAAGTCCTTACTTGTATGATAGAAAAGCTATTTTCTATAGAGCTGAGAACAAGTATCTACTTGTTAAAGATGGAACCGAATACTTTGTAAGAGCTCATAAGCTCAAGAATAATTATACTCTCATAAACTCAAGGGAGATGAAAATAATGATAAATTCATGCAAACAATTCTTATTGATGGTTGTAAAGGAAAAGAAACCTGAAAAAAAAATGTATTTGAGGGCTGTAATGCTAAATAGCAAGCTAATTTAGAAAAGGTTATTTTAGAGTATGATATCTTGTTTCAAGAACCTAAAGGTTTGCTACCCAGAAAGGAAATAGTACATGATATTATTTTGCAGCAAGCTACTCCATTGCCTAACATTGGAATGTACAGGTTGTCTGCTTTGGAGAATGCTGAAATCAAGAAGCAGGTGCAGGAGTTGCTCGAGAAAGGGTTCATCAGACCTAACACATCACCATGTGGGTCACCAATCGTTTTGGTGAGAAAGAAAGATGGCTTATGGAGAATGTGCATTGATTGCCGAGCACTGAATAAGATAACAATAAAAAATCGTTATCCCCTTCCTTGTATAGATGATCTTTTAGATCAATTGAAAGAAGCTATTTATTTCACCAAGCTAGAATTGCACAGTGGATACCATCAGGTCAGAGTTGTAGAACAAGATGCATGGAAGACTGCTTTCAAAACAAAGTAGGGATTGTATGAGTGGTTGGTTATGCCTTTTGGCTTAACTAATTCTCTTTCTACTTTCATGAGATTAATGAATGATGTACTCAAACCTTTTCTTGATGATTTTGTTATTGTGTATCTAGATGACATTCTGATTTTTAGAAAAATGTGCGAAGAACACTTAAAGAATGTTAAGAAGACATTAGATGTTTTGAAAAGAGAAAAACTTCATGTTAAAATCTCAAAATGTGAATTTGGCAAAACATCTCTAAATTATTTGGGTCATATAGGAGGGGGTGGTGAATTGAAGATAGATCCCTTTAAAGTGGCAGTCATTGTAAACTGGCCTAAACCCAAGTTTGCTATAGAAGTGAGAAGCTTCTTAGGGGTATCACAATATTGGAGGAAGTTCATTTCTAACTTTCCTCAATTGCAGCTCCCTTACATGCTTAACAGGATTGAGAAAGGTGTTTCAGTGGGGAGGCAAATAGAAGAAAGCCTTCGACACCTTGAAAGAAAAGATTAGTACAACACCTGTACTAGCATTTCCTGATCTTCAAAGACCATTTGAGATCCAAACATATGCCAGTGACTATGCCATGGGAACAATGTTGACAATGCACAGTAAACCCATATGTTATCATTCTGAGACTTTTAATCCTGCAGTAGTTAACTATCCAACATATGATAAATAATTGTATGCATTAGTACAGAGTGTGAAAAAGTGGAAACAACACTTAATGGGAAAAGAGACAATAATACATATTGATCATCAACCACTTCAATATCTACACTCCCAAACTAAGTTGCAACAATCAAGACACTATAGATGGATGGGTTTTCTACAACAATTTCATTTAGTCATCAGATATAAAAAGGGCATACATAATAAATTTGCAGACATGTTATCTAGACCTATTATAAATGAATCTACTATACTTAAGCATAACTCTTTGCTACATGAAAGCTACATTGAACAATATACTCAAGATATAGACTTTAGAGATGTATATGCAACTTTAAGTCAAGGCAAACGAGTAGAAGAATTGGATTATCATGTAAAGGACTCACTCTTATACCATTGTGGGAAGTTATGCATTCCACAAATTCAGAAAGTAAAGATAATTAGGGAAGCACACACTTCTCTGATATCAGGTCACTTTGGGGTAAGTAAAACAATTTCACAGTTGCAAAGGTTTTGTTATTGGCCAAAAATGAATGAGACAGTTTCTAGATATGTAATAGGGTGTACTATGTGTGCTAAAAGCAAGCCCAATAATAGAAGACTAGGCTTGTACACTCCATTACCAGTTCCTTCTCATCCTTGGGAAAGTGTTTCCATGGATTTTGTTGGAGGACTGCCTAAATCTAGGAAAGGTCATGATTATATATATGTTTTTGTGGATAGGTTCAGCAAAATGTGTATTTTGATACCTTGTAATAAACAGATTACAACTGAACAAACTGCAAAACTGTTCTTTGAAAATGTATGGGTTCATTTTGGATTACCCACTTCCATTATATCTGATCGAGACATCCGATTTGTGGGGAAGTTTTGGTCAAGTCTGTGGGAACTGATGGACACCAAACTGAAGAAAAGCATAGCTTTTTTCATCCACAAACTGATGGCCAAACAGAAGTAGTTAATAGAAAGTGATCCAGTACTCAAAAGACATTGCAGAAACATCCTAAGCTGGAAACATTTTGTTATGTGCAACATCTTACAATAGAGAAAAACATTCTTCTACACAAAGATCTCCTTTTGAGACCTGTTTTGGTTTCACACCAAGGTCTCCTTTGGATTTTGTCTTTGGTAAAGAAACCATAGTTGAGGGACACAGTGATGTGGATAGGGCAACTAGGTTCATCGAACAAATCTAGGAGATCCACCAGGTAGTACAGGAACCGCTAGAAAAGAGCCAAGCTAGATACAAGGAAAAGCATGACAAGCATAAGATGGAGCATAGTTTCCAAGTTGGTGACTAGGGCTGGCTGTATACTAGCAAGGACAGGATGCAAGGTGAAGGTAAAAAGCTAAAGCTTATCAGGTATGGACCTTTCAAGATACTTGAGAAGATTAGTAAGAATTCTTTTCGCCTTCATATACCAGCTTACATGAACATCTACTCAGTCGTAAATGCAGATTGCTTGAGGTTGTTTGAACCTTCACTAATTGAGGATCCTGAAGAGCAGAGTCAATTGCCCTCTATTGATGACCTGCTACCTAAATATCTTAATGAATTGCAAGAAGACACAGTTCTGGACAGGAAGGTGAGGAAGATGTGCAGGGGAGATGTTGAGTACCTCAGAATTGGGCTCAAAGGTTCAAAGCCAAGCAGTGCAAAGTGGATAGAGATTAGAAAAGTGATGCAATTGTACCCTCACTTAGCCAATGCTTGAAAACCAACTTTTGGTGGTCCAAAAGCTTTTCATTGGGAAGGTCATGATCCAAATTGGATCCATGAAGATTATCATAGCACCATGACTATATCAAATCAAGACAAAACTTCAAATTCAAGAGCACAAAGTGATCAAGAAGACCTCTGAATAGTAGCAGTTGGCATCCAATGAGGAACGACGAGGACCTCGGTCAAAGTGTGCTGACCGAGGCCCATGGAGACCGCGCAGGAGGCAAAAATAGCACCCGGGAAGCCTGAATTGTGAAACAGAGGGAATTTCTGATGCGTGATTAGCGCTTGGGTAAAACCCCTCAAAAAGGAAAGCCCTGAAGTGCTCTGTCACATGGAATCCAGGAGAACCGTGGGGAAAGTGCTAAAGGCTAAAGGCGGGACCCACGCTCCAAAGCTGACGATATATCAGGGGCACCCTTGGGCGATAAGCAGATTTGGAGAAAAATGAGTGATTCCATTCAGTGCCTGATGCGTGGTAGGTGGATGAGAGAGAAAACCACCGCTCATCACACGTTAACGGTCGAGCAAGTCAACCACGAGAAATGAGTGAATGACGTCGGATCTGGGGGCTCTAGATCTGACTGCTGATATTGCACCCGATGGAGGAACTAGATTTGACAGGGGATTAAGCCATGGCATAAAGTATTCTGAAGTCCAATTTGACTGCTAAGATGGTGGATGATTCATTTCCTGATGTAACCGAAAAATCAAACCAACAAGGAAGAGCTGGTGCAGTTCGTAAGAGGACAAGTCTCCCTGTGAGCCATTGACAATGATGCAGAGACAAGGGATTCCAAGTGAATAGTAGCAAGTGATCCGATGGAGGTGGAAGGGGAATCGAACAGTCGTGAGACAAATTGGCTTTAATTCATGAACAGACAGAACAAAAGACACAAAGAATAAGAGAAGAGAAGAAAGATAGAGAAAAGAAGAAACAGTGAAGCAAGAAGCAAAAAGACAGAGGGTCGAGTTGACCTGTAGCATAAGGCTGCATCGAGCAATCCTTGAGAGGATCTATTGGGAATTGAGCACCACATTGGGCTCCTCCCACTAAAAGACCAGAGAGGTCAAGATCTGGTAAGGAAAAGAGTCTGTGCACTTTAGTGGCTTGGGGGATCCAAGAACCACCCTACCAAACATTATTTTGTTTCAGGGGACTCAAATTGAGCTCCTCATTGTAAATCTCTGCTTTAAAGACACAATAAAAGAAGGCCACCACTGAAAGCTGGACTGGACACGTACCTCTAGAGGATAGGGTGAACTCCTTATTAATTGTTGTGTTCTTGTACTTTCTTACTGTGTTTCTCTTATTGTTGTCCATCTTCCAAGTGTTTGTGTATTTTGCAATCTGATCGATCCGTTGCCTAAAATGACATAGACAAACACTAGCCATGAGTTTGTAATACCTTCATTCAATAATTATTTAACTGAGGTCACTCAGGAGTGATTTTTATATTAGGTATTTAGACGTATTGTATGTACTTCAACACCTTTCACCACCTCCAAGAATGACAAAGAACAAAGGCAAATCACTCAAACTCAAAGCTGCTAAATTCTGCATTCTAAATAATGCTCTTTATTGGAAAGATCTGGGAGGTGTGTTACTTAACTGTTTGGTAGAAGATGAAGCTCAGTAGGTGATGTATGACTTTCATAAAAGTGATTGTGGTGGTCACTTGTTTTGGAAGACAATGGCAAACAAAGTGTTGAGAGTAGGTTACTACTGGCCGACTCTATTTTTAGATGTTTACGAAATAGTCATGAGCTGTCATGAATGTCAGGTATTTCAAGGGAAAATAAAATTGTTGCCTCTTCTTCTAAAAACTATTGAAGTCAATGCACCATTTTAGCAGTGAGGACTTGATGTCATCGGGGAAATCCATCCACATCGTCGGCATAGCACAGATGGATCCTAACAGCAACTGAATACTTTACCAAGTGGATTGAAGCAATTCCAACTAGACAAGCCACATATATGGTAATAATCCAATTTCTAGAGTCAAATATTTTATCTCATTTTGGTTGTCCTATTAAAATCATCATAGATAATGCAGTTGCATTCAAATCGAAAAGAATGATCGGATTTTGTAGCAAGTATAACATTACTCTAGGTCATTCTACAACATATTACCCACAGGGAAATGGTTTGGCTGAATCCTCAAATAAGTCTCTAATGAACATCATTAAGAAGATGTTGGAAACAAATAAGAAAAGTTGGCACAGGAAGTTGGTTAATGCCTTGTGGGCTGATAGAGTGAGCCACAAGAAATCCATAGGTATGTCTCCATTTGAATTGGTTTATGGCATTAACATAGTTTTTCCAACATCTCTTTTCGTTCTTGTTATGAGGCTATTATAGGAGGCTAGCAGTGAAGAAGATGATTTTCAGCAAAGAATAAATCAGATGATTCATCTGCAACAAACAAGGGATGAAGTTTTACAAAACACTTTCAGATTGCAGGAAAAGATCAAGAAAATCTATGATCATAAAACCAAAGCAGACAAAATTCCAGCTAGAGGATGTAGTGTTGTGGCGGGATGCTCGGAATGAGGACAAAGGAAAGCACGGTAAGTTTGAAAACTTATGGAAAGGACAATATAATATTGCAGCATATAAAGGACATAATGCCTTTTTGGTCAAGGACATGGATGGTCAGGATTTTCCAGGAGGGCCAGTAAATGGTAGGCTCCTGAAGCGCTACTACTTCTGAGGTGATTTCTGAAATCATGATATGGTCATTGTTGATACCATTTTCCCTTTCATTGCAAGATTTTGCAGTACACAATCATTTCAGCTTGGGGCCTGAGGTGAAGGCTACAAAGTTTGGATGATATGTGTAAGTTTTTCTAATTCTAGTTGAGTGTCTAGTCATAGTTTGAGTCATGAGTCAGTTTTAGTTTGCATAGTGTCAATTTTCAGTTTTTGAAGAGTTTGACTCCATTGCCCAATGGATAAGGCTACTAGATCTATGATGTTCTTGGCACCTCCAAGGAGCTACCATCCCCATTAGAGCCAATGTTAGTGTCATTTTCTTCACACTACCATCAGTGATCAAAATCTGCTCTTTTGCATTTCATAGTAGGAGTCCCATACTGATGAGTTTGTGTTCCATTAGCTCATGGATTCACTGATGGTAGGATTTACTTTAGTTTTTTCCTCATGATCTATACTTGTTGATATTCTTTCATATATTTCAATGATATTTCATGTTCATTCTACAGTTTATTTCATTACGTCTTAAGGTTTGGTCTCATTAGGTCTTAGGGTCCCACCATGGTAGAATCTAGTTATTACATGCCAATAATGATCAACAAGGACATGAAGAGGCTAATAATGATTAGTAAAGTCATAATTTATCAACTTGAGAGCCGAATGTAGTTCTCACCTCAAAACTTGTTTTGAGGTGAAAACAGAGTATTAATGTTTTTATCTTCATTTATGATGTAATTTTATCTTCTCAAATGTAATATTTGTTCCCTGCTGCTTCTCAACATCTTGTGATGCTGTCAAGTACCTGCTTCTGCCAAAAAATCAAGTCATCTTGGGCATCAATCCACTTGCAAGAGAAAAAGAAAACAAGCATGCAAAACAGAGTATTAAAAATACAAATAGACATTACAAAAGCGGGTTTTTTCAAAAGCAAAAATCAAAAGGTGATTATATATAAACTCATTTTTTTCTCTTTTCATGCCATTGAGTCATTTTTGAAAATCAAAGAGCCAAGGAGAGCGGAAAAAATGATTTCTAACCATCCTTGAGCAAAACAGAGGAAAGCGTTGTGCTTCTGGAGGTTTTAGCCTGGTGTTGCGCTCCTGAGTGGTGGCGCTGCATTCCTAGCCCAGCGTTGCACTCTTGTCAATTAACTCCTTGTTCAAAATATAATGGGCATTGTGCTCCTGGGGTAGCACTGCGCTTTTGTAGGGTGGCATTGCACTTTGACCAGAAAAGCCCAAAAAACGCTCCAAGCTTCCAAATTTCTTCCAAATTTACTCTTAGCAAGTAAGTACTATCACTTCTCTCATTGTTTAGTGTGCACATGTGAACATTTTCTTGGTATTTCATCCTCAAAATTAAAACCCTAATCTCTATTATAAAACCCTAGTTTTCCTACCATTCACTTCATAAGCTAAAACCCTTATTCCCACTATTGTTGTCACACTCTATCACTCCCCAAACCCCCTCCCTCATACATTTTTCCCATACCTTCATTTGCACCCATTCATCCAAGCCATTGCCCATAGCACCATCCATACATTATCACATTATGCAAACTAAGCGAAATATGGACAGAGACAATGACTTTGAATATGAGGAGGATACATTTAGTGATAGTGCTGTGGAGAGGCACATGCAATAGAGGAAGCCTCATAAATGAGGAAAAATCATCAGAGAAGAGCCCACCAGTTTGAGAGAATTATAGGCTTTCCCACTTGTAGTTTCTTGTTTTAGACACCAAGCATGTTTTCAATTTTGTGAACTAGTGGAAAGAGTTCAATTTCAGCATGAGTTGGCCAGACATCTTGTGGCTCATTTACATAACAATGAGGTGACACTTGCAGGAGTAACCTTCACAAGGTCACCAACTGTCATTTCGGAGGCCACTAGAATTCGTGATGTTGGCGAGAAATGGTACAAGGGTCAAGACCTTGATGAGGATTACTATGAGCCTTACATCAAGCCTCAATACAAAAACTAGGTGAAGAGGCCTTTCCCTTTTAAATTTTTGGAGAACAGGTATGTTCCTTTGATGAGGATTATCATCAAATATTTCACTTGTGAAGGCAGATTCTCTTGGTTGTATGCTTACCATATCAGACTCCTCATGCACTTCACCAGGGTAAAGATGATGAATCTCCCTATTTCTTGTTTAGAAATATTGCTAAAATAACTTACATTGCGCATAAAAAACCATACCCTCTGTAGTTGAACATCATCTATCATTACTCTTTGATCAAAATCATTGTTCTTCACCATCTCAGTCTTCTTAGCGTTCCTTAGGAGACTTTCATTGCTCATGAGATGTTCAAAGGTCCACATATCACTTCACCAGTGCATCAAGAAGAAGGTGGGACTTCTAGCCATGTGGAAATAAGGAAAGATAGTGGATTGTAGATTTCTATGGTTAGGTTTTTTAGAATCTGAACTCGGATATTCCACAGTTTTCATCTTTGCTTTTGTTGACATTTCGAGTCTAGACCAAGACTCATCATTAGGACTTGTTTTTACAAAGGAGAGAGACAATAGAGATATAAATAAGGTTAGTTGAGGTGTCAAGTCTGAGAGCCAACCAGCTTAATGATTAAGAATTAACCAGATATTTAATATTTTAATATATTTATAATTCTCCTCAAATATTAAAGTTCTTTTTTTATTTTTGTTAAAGTTCTTTTTTAATTTTTATTATACCGTAATATAACTAGTAAAGTTTTTAATTAATTGACATTTATAGTGCATTATTTTTATAATAAATTTTTTGGTTATATTTCAATAATTATGTTTTAGTTAATTGTAACTTATAGTAATCTAGTTTATATATGTTTAATTTTTTTTACAAGTTTTTAGTTGCTTATGAGGTTAATGTATTATTAATGTTGTGTTCTAGGCTTATATGATTGTTAGTGAATTCCTAAAAAGTTCCTATGGTAAGGATGATTTTACTATTCTTATAATATTTTGATAAATTAAAGTTAATTATTTATTTATTATACATGTGTGTAATTATTATAGTTGTTAATTGATATCTTGAGTTAATTGCTTATGTATTAAGTTTTTATCTAATTGTAATTTTATGCTAATTTTGTTTATTTGTTTTAGTTTTATTTTAATTTATTTTATT
>APFE031353565.1:0-28089 GCA_000404065.3 Pinus taeda
TATGAATCCTATATAAAGGATAGAGACTCCCCTCGAGGAGCATCATGTCTTATTTTGTAATTAAGCTCAGCTCTATTGTAGGTTGCCCCTTCGAAGAGGCAAGTGAACATTGCTTTCTGAATAATAAAATACTTGCTGTTATTTCTCATTGTTCTATGTTCTGGGTATCTTTCTTTTCCTATTTTGTATTTTGGTATCATCTTGTAGGTTAAGAGCATAACAAGTGGTATCAGAGCGCATTCCAGGGCCGGTGGGATCTCCAATTTTTAGCAAAAAAAAAAAATGGCTAGAGACGTGCTACGATGTCTTTAAACCACGATATCTGTCATTGAGTGCATAAACCTGCAGATTTGGGGAGGCATGCACACAGGAAATACAAGAGGTGGTCACACTTGTTGGACTCCCTTGTAACCCCTATGGGTACCCCTTCGAGTAGTAGCACATTAGACAGAACCGTGCACGGACTATCTTCCAAGTACTCTCTGGGTATATCAGAAGCCCCCTAGCTCCCTTGAAACCTCGCCATAGATAAATCATCAATCGTCTTGCTACTACAGTACACCGAGAACAACACTCGGAGAGATAACTTACGCATATGATAGGGTAGTTAGGTTGTACGAATAAGGGTACGATTGATCCTCCTTGGTTAGTGCCCTGAAAAATTGAGCCGAGTACTACTGTCAGACCCTTATGTATATTGTGATCTATAGCACCTGACACTCCTAGAGACCATAGTTCCCTTCTCTATCTCTCGATCACGCATAATCTTTGCTAGATCAGATCTCACAAGTGGGTTTTTGTCGCAGCAGCAGCAATCAGTTCCGCCATTCAAATCTATCAGATCATCCATTCAATCTATCAGATCGACCATTCAGATATATCAGATCCATCAAATCTGCAGCAGTAATCAGTTTAGCCATTTAAATCTCTCAGATCCATTAGATCTGCCATCGAGATCTGAGTAGTTGTGTGGGTTCCTATACCTGGGTGTGATTTTCGCGGGACATTTGGCAGCATTGACATTTCTGGGATTTGGCTACAACAATATTCCGAAGACCCCCCGGGGTGCTTATTGGTGACTTAGCCCATCAGAATCAAGATGACGAGCTGAGAAAGGTGGTACCGTTCAATTGTTTGTCACAAAAAAATTCTGGCAGTCCCACATTCCAAGTACATCGAATCGGTGCATGGTACAAACTAGAGCTCAAGCTATGGCCAATGAGAGGATTGACAACCTTGAATCACAATTGAAAGAAGTTGTGTTGCAGCTACATAGCTTAAATGAAACACTCTCTAAGGACAAGGTGGAGGCATGTGCGAAGGCATATATTGGCAATGAAAACATTGAGGGTAAGTCTAGCCAGTGTCTTCACCTCTTTGGCACCCACCAACAATCCAATCCATGACCACCCAAGCTGGACATGTATAAATTTGATGGCTCTCACCCAGCTGCATGGATAGCACAAATGGAGCAATATTTGACACTAAATTACCTCCTGGATGATGCGACTCAACTTAGTGTGGGTATCATGTACTTGGACAATGAAAGATGGCAATGGTGGCAATGGCATCAACATTGCTATGGAAGGCCCTTGACTTGGGAGACATTCAAAAAAGCTCTTATAGATCACTTTGACCAGGAATCTGATTTTTTGGGTCGTCTCACTAAGCTCTAATAGACAGGAACAGTGAACGAATATATTGCCACCTTTGAAGCTTTATTTTTCCACACTAGAGTTGTACATGATGAGTTCTACGTGGAATGTTTTGTCAGGGGTCTTAAAGAATCCATACAAGCCCACATCTGACTACACCACCCTAGCTCATGGTTGTAGGCTTGCAGGATAGCTCGTGAAGTAGAACATGCGTTAGTGGCCTAGTCCCATCACCCAAATTTCATCACTAAGGGTCGCCCCCCGCAGGCTCAAAGCACTACCCAAACACTCAAGGTTCAAAAGGTATCACCAGTAGAAATGGTAGAAAGAAGAAAGCAAGGATTATGTTACTACTGTGATGAGAAATACTACTCTGGGCATAAATGCAAGGAGCCCAAATTCTTTCAAATTGATGCTACTGATCACAGTTCATCGGAGGAAGCCCCACCATTTGAGGAACCAGAGGAGGAAGAAGAGAACAACTAGCAGGACAATGTACTTAACGAACCAGATATCTCACTGCATGCTTTGGCAGGGATTTCTTTGCCCCAAACTATCAAAATCAGAGGTTTTATTAAGCATCAGCCAATAGTAGTCTTGATTGATAGTGGTAGTACACATAATTTTATCCATCAAAGAGTCGCGAAAGCAATGCATTGTTTTGTCCGAGTAGTTTCTAACTTCCAGGTCCAAATTGTCGATGGGGGGACAATGAAATGTGAAGGCCGCTGTGAAAATGTCAAACTTCAAATGGGGTATTATCAGTTAAATACCCACATGTTTGCGATAGACATGGGAGGGTGCGACATTGTCCTAGGCACTAAATGGCTTCGCACACTTAGCCCAATCACAATGGATTTCCAGGAGTTATATATGAGCTTTAAGTAGAACAACCACACACACACCCTCCACGGACTCCAGGGGGGAGCTCCCTATATCATCAGCTCACATCGGATGGAAAAATTCTTAAAAAAAGGACACCATGGAGTTATAGCCCAATTTAATGCCATCCAAGCCTTCGAACCCAATTCTCTTCATACTCATCCTAAGATGCAACAGATCTTAAACAACCATCTGCCAGTCTTTGACAAGCCTCATGAGCTTCCACCCTCGAGAGGGGAACATGATCATAGCATTACTTTGGTCCGAAGGGCCCAACCACCAAATGTGCACCCATATAGATATCCGTTCACCCAAAAGAATGAAATTGAAAAAATAATCAAGGAACTATTGGAAGCAGGCATCATTCGTCCCAACATTAGTCCTTATTCATCGCCGGTGGTCATGATGCTCAAGAAAGATGGGGAATGGTGTATGTTTCCAAACATCAGGGCCCTTAATAAGTTGACAGTCAAAGATAAATTTCTCATTCCGGTTGTCGATGATTTGCTAGATGAACTAAATGGGGCTCAATTCTTTACTAAGCTCGACCTTCGCTCGGGCTACCACCAAATTCGCATGAAAGAAGTAGGCATTCCAAAGACTGCTTTCCTAACTCATGAAGGCCATTATGAGTTCCTATTCATGCCATTCGATCTTTGTAACCCATCTACTTTTCAGAGCCTTATGAACCACATGCTCAAACCATATCTTAGAAAATTTGTGCTTGTTTTCTTTGATGACACCCTCATCTACACTCGCACCTGGGCCACACATCTTCAGCATGTAGATCTGCTCTTGCAACTGCTCTGTAAGCACAAATTATTTGTCAATATTTCCAAGTGCTCTTTCAGCATGGAAGAAGTTGAGTATTTGGGCCACATTGTGGGGCGGGAAGGTGTCAAGGTGGGCCCCAAAAAGATCCAGGAAATGCAAGATTGGCCTCAACCAAAGACCTTGAAGAGCCTGAGAGGATTTTTGGGTCTCACAGGATACTATTGCAGATTTGTCCACAATTATGGTCACATTGCTAGGCCCCTCACTTAACTCCTCAAGAAAAAATCATTCCTCTGGAATGATGAAGCACAATAGGCCTTTATAGCTCTCAAACATGCTATGTGTTCCACTCTAGTCTTAACACTACCCAACTTCACCAAATCTTTTGTGATTGAAGGTGATTCTTCTAGTATGGGTATTGGGGCGGTCTTGATCCAGGAAGGTCGACCCTTGGCCTTCACAAGCCAACAACTCAACAACTAAGTGGGAAGAATTTGGGACAATCTACCTATGAGAAGGAGATGATGGCCATCTTACATGCAGTAGATACCTGGCGACTATACTTATTGGGGCGACATTTCCAAATCCGCACAGACCATCAAAGCCTTAAATATTTTTTGGAGCAATGCCTATCCTCACCACAACAAAATAAATGGCTCACCAAAATGCCGGGATATGATTATGAGATAATTTACAAGAAACGGCGTGAAAATATTGTAGCAGATGTGTTATCCCGCCAATTTGAGGAGGAAAGTACCTTGCTCGCAATTTCCCTTCCCATTCCAGAATGGATTGAAGAGGCTCGCAAGGAATGGTTTTCACATCTCTGGCTCTCCCAACTCATTAATCAATTGCAGACGGATCCACATTCCATAGCGGGCTACTCATGCCAAGATGAGATTCTTCACTACAAGGGCAGAGTCGTAATATGACCAACATCCACCCTCAAATGCCACATTTTGGCAGAGTTGCACTCATCTCCCACTGCAGGAAATTCAGGCTTTCAGAAGACATATGCTCAAACTCGAAGATCATTTTTTTGGATAGGCATGGAAAAGGACATTCTTACTTTTGTAGCTGAATGCGACATCTATCATTGCCACAAAGGAGAAATAGTCAAATCCCCAGGCACATTACAGCCATTGCCCATCTCGGCCCCAATCTGGATAGAAGTCTCTATGGATTTCATTATGGGTCTTCCAAAGTCAGGAAATAAGTCAGCCATCATGGTGGTTGTGGACAAACTTTCTAAGTATGCTCATTTTTGCACCCTACCCCACCCTTTTACACCGACTTTGGTCGCTTAATCTTTAATGGATCAGATCTTCAAATTGCATGGCATGCCCACTTCCATTGTGTTTGATCATGACCCAATCTTCACCAATAACTTTTGGCAGGAACTCTTCTTGCTACAAGGTACCAAACTACAACTCAATACTTCCTATCATCCACAAACTGATGGTCAAATTGAAGTAGTTAACAAATGTTTGAAGACCTACCTTAGGTGTTTCACTTCAAAAAAGCAACATCTTTGGGTACAGTGGTTACCTCTAGCCGAATGGTGGTATAACACCAACTATCATGCCACCACCAAAATGACTCCATATGAAGCAGTTTATGGTCAACTCCCTCCTTCCCCAAATTCTTATATCAAGGGATGCTCGAAGGTACAAGCAGTGGATCAACTCCTACAGAACCGTCCAACCATGATATCCCACCTTCGAGAGAATCTTCATCAAGCCCAAAACCGCATGAAGCAACAGAAATATCAACATCACTCAAAATGCTAATTTCAAGAAAGGGATCAAGTATTTTTGAGGCTACAACCATATAAGCAAACATCACTCAAAGACAAGGGTTGTCAGAAATTATCTCCAAAATTCTACAGACTGTATCAAGTACTTCAGTGCATTGGAGAAGTTGCCTACAAGCTAGCTTTGCCACCCACTGCAAAAATCCATCCAGTCTTCCATGTATCATGCCTTAATAAAGTGATTGGGAACAATTGCAAAATTCAAACCAGTTTACCTGAACTGGATGAAGAAGGCTTAATCTAGCTCTAACTTGAATATGTTCTTGACACACGAGAACAGCACCTGCGTGGCCGCACGATCAAGGAATTCATCAAGTGGAAAGAAACCTCTCCAAAAGATGTAACCTGGGAACCAGCCACTATCCTTCAGCAGTTTCTGTAGCTTCAGCCTTGAGGACAAGGCTATTCTTATGGGGGAGGGCATGTTAGGGTCCAACCCTGACCCCCTTATTTATGTAATAGGATCGAGTCATAGTTATAGTTAATTAAAGAGTAAATAAAGCCCATATTAATAATTGTAAGTGATTAACCCGCATTTAATGAAGGGACCACAGTTAGTTGCAAATGGGCCATGGTATTAGATAGATGGTATTAATAAGAACCATGGTATTGCCCCATGGTATTGCATGTATGAATCCTATATAAAGGATAGAGACTCCCCTCGAGGAGCTTCGTGTCTTATTTTGTAATTGAGCTCAGCTCTATTGGAGGTTGCCCCCTCGAAGAGGCAAGTGAACATTGCTTTCTAAATAATAAAATACTTGTTTTTGTTTCTCATTGTTCTATGTTTTGGGTATCTTTCTTCGCCTATTTGGTATTCTGGTATCGTCTTGCAGGTTAAGAGCATAATAATGAGCAATATTTAACATCATTTGATTCTGCATGGACAACACAAATATCAATGTCTGCTTTTTCCTCAACTTGTATTCTTAACAATTCTACATGTTTTCTTATATTGCTAAGAATTTTTGTTTTAAAATCATCAAACAAATTTCCAACTTTAGCTTGACTTACATATCTTTATGTTGGTTTAATTACTCTTGCCCTTCCTCTTGATATGTGTTTGCATGTTTCACAAATTTATTCAAATGATAATTGGTATACATCACCTCTATTCATGAGATCAAGAATATCAATCCACTCATCCCTAGTCTTTCTAAGTAAGAGGGTTTTTAGTGTGTTAAATCCTACATGATGTAATTTTCCCCTCTTAACATTATACATGAACCTCTCTATTAGATCCTCAAGACTCTCATCCTCCACTTGATTCATTCTAAAGGTTTCTTCTTTAAGATTATGATCTTTATATTTTTCTAGAAATATCTTTTGCATATCATTCCATGATCTTATTGAATTAGTCCCTAAACTCAAGAACCATTTAAGAACTCTATCTTTCAATGTTGTTGGAAAAAGTCTCAAATTTTGACTATTTAGTAAGTAACCATAATTACAAACAATTTCAAATTCAAAGAGAAAGTTTTTTGGATCCTCTAAACATAGACCATGAAAGTTTGGAAGGAAAAATGGAGGTATGTTCTTCACATGCACACTGGTATCAGTAACTTGATTGGGAAATCCAAGAGAATATTATTCATTGTTTTCATCTCCATCCATTTCTCCCAACTTCTCTGTCACATATTCTTCTTCTACCTGCAAAAATGGATGGTGATGTGGCTCTTACTGCACCATGTGATCAAATGGAGGGGGTTGGCATTGGAGAATTTTGTTTTCTGAATAAGAATGCTACTGCAATGCAATTTTATGTTCTTGAAATGAAAGATGCATAATGCATTTTTTTTTTTTTCACAAACTAAAATAAATGAATCAACTAGGGAATAAAACAATGCATACTTTGCCACCTCCCCGACAATGGCGCCAAAAAGTGATGAGCCTCAGTTTTGCAACAAGAATACTACAATTCCCAAGGCTACCACCTTTAATTATCAACCCAAGGTTCGTACAAAATTAAGAGGTATCAACACTATATGTGCAACATACAATGTGTCATTCCTTCGTTGTTATGATGTAATCAAGTGAATGTAATAAAATCCTAAACTAATTGCAGAAATGGAAATGCTCGAAATTGAAACCTTAACCTATTGCAAGAAAGAAAATACAAGGAAAGAAAACCTATTCTAATTACATAAAACAAATATCATGAACTAAATATCAATCATTACATTTCAAAGAGTTTAGATCCATTGATAGAGTTAATTGGAAGTGGCAATCAAGAAAATCATCATTTTATTATCCATTTCATAAATCTGTCCATTAACCCAAATTGTTGAGATGTTTTGTAGGGGTAAAAAGGAATGTCAAAGTGGCGTTTATTCCTCCTCAACCATTGATTTAGCAGCTAGGGTTTATTATTCAACCCTAAGGAACACAATCCAAAACTTTTGAGCAAATCGGGGCAAGAATATACATGCTGGAAGAGTGCTACAGGAAGTTACAGGTGCTACTACAAGAAGTTACAAATTTTCTACAAGAAGATATAATTCGTCGAATAACCAAGTAAATCAATTCAAAATTTGATGAGAAACTTTTTTTTATTAAATAGGATGTCTTAGGTCTTCATTCCAAGTGGAATCACTTAAAAATACCCTTGTTAACGTGTTCTAAAAAATAGTAGAAAATTACTAGTCTAAAATCTATAAATTCGAGAACTAGTGAGCTAGTTAATCTATCAAATGTCTAACCTAATCAAGTGAAAATGAAATGGGGTGAATTGTTTTATTAACTTGAAGGTTTTTATGCTCTAATTCAAGTGGAATCAACTCAATTGAAGCTCATTAGCATGTTCTAAAAAATAGCAAAATATTACTACTATTTTCCACAAAAGACTTCCAAAAATTTAGATATGTGGATAAGAAAACTAATCCAAGTAGCTCAAGGATTACTATGACCTTCCAAAGTGTTGAAATGATGAAATTATGTCTGTGATCCTACAAAAAAGAACTTATTTCAACCATTTAACCCAATCCTACAACAAGAAATCATCAATACTAAATGTAGAAAAAGAAAAACAAGAACAAGAGATGCATGTGAATAAGAAGTGAAAAGAAGAAAAGTAACTAATACAAAAGGGATTTAAGGCTCTTGTGATAGCCAAGCCCAAGGAAAATCAATGTCCTATGAATAAGATGAATATTTAGAAGGTGAAAATGGTACCAATATTCATTATTTCCATCACTACAATTACAGCCTTGCAAGAAATGAAAGTGGAGCTACAAAAATACAAGTGTTCTCCACAAGAAGACTAAGAAAATCAACCCTTATAGGAAAATTCGAATTAGTACTTATACAAAATGATGAGGAAGCATTCTCCTTGAAAGGAGGAAGGTTTCCCCTCCAAAATCCTTCAAATAGTGGATTTGGTTCCCAACACTAGAAATCTACATTAAATGACAAGGAACACATTCGTGGATTTTCTCAATCACTAGAACTCTATAATTTGTCAATAATTCCATAATATCTTATTGAAATATTATCCAATATTGATCCTCATGTAGTAGGGAGCAAGTCCCTAAATTATCCCCTCCTCCAAAGCTTCATAATCTGCCCAACATTCTCACAATATTCTTTAAAAATAAATCCTATTAGACACAAATATGAAATTATCCATAAATCTTCCTAATGAACATATTAAAGTTAAAAACATGTCATCTAATGTAAAAAGATAGCTTTAATGTGCTGACGGGTGGTCAGATGGGCCTTAATTTATGTCTAATTTGGAGGCACATCAGATGTCTATCAACATTTATCAACCCTTTAATTTATATGGTTGTGCTAGTAAATAAAATCTTTAAGAAAATTGAAATAGTGATCTTCATGCAAAAAATGATTTAACAATAACACATCCAATCACACTTTCTTACATTTAAATTTTTCTTATTATTATAAAGTTGATGAACATCAAATCAACAATGTTAATTAAGTTAATTTTTAAAATTAAATTATTAAAATCTTTATTAAAAAAAAAGATTCTTTATCACATTAAAAGCATTTTTATACACCAATTTAATATTTAATTTTGATCACAACTTTAAAAATAACTAATTATTATTATAAACATAAAAACAACGGTATTTAAATTAAATTATTGCAAATCATATAAATTAAATGAGATTAATTAATATTGTATAATAATAATATACCAGGAAAGTTTTTTTTTTTTTTAATGTAATAAATAATATATTATTTATTTATTTTAATAAGAGTTATAATGGGTTGAATTATTAAAATATTTTATTAATAATTATAATATTTAATATTTAATAATAAAATTTAAGAAAAAATTTTCAATAGAAATCACATAAGAAAAAATTTGACTGAAGCGATTCGAACCAACAAGTGTGTTCATTCATCAAGACCAGATGAAGAGGCAGACCATGGAAAAGGCTTAAATAGAGAGCAATGTAGAGGCATAATTTCAAGTAATCCCTATATTTGAACAATAATATTTAAATATAGCCATTACTTGAAATTATGTCTCTACATGACTCTCTATTTAAGGCTTGATCTGGGTCTTGATGATGAACCACACTTGTTGGTTCAAAATGCATTGGCCAAAAATTTCTCTTATGTGATTTCTACTGAATGACTTTTCTTAATTCATTATAGATCACATAAGCCTAAATATACAAAGTAAAATATTTATCAAAATATTAAGTTTATAAGTTTTTTTTAACATATTTTCAAATTATCACAATGTCTCTTATAAAAATACATGTTAATGATTTAAAATTAAAAAATGTTTATTGTGTGTCCTCTTCGGTTTAATATGGAAGAGATGTTGTAAGGTTATGTTATATACATATTTTGACTAAGTCCAAATTACATAACAATAACAATAAAATATAAAAAAAATATACAATTAAAAAAAATAAGTAAATTAAATATAATAATAATTATAATTATTAATTTAAGAAATTTTGACTAGGTCAAATTTCATAAAATCAAAAATAAAAATAAAATAAAATTAATAATCATAATGATCAATTACTAATAATTAAACCAAGGTAGATCCATCTTAACTCTAGATCTACCAAGTGTCCAGAAGAATCAAATCTCTTGAGGTGCAAACTTCTTTTAGAGTGAAAATTGATTTAATATGTCTCGGTGTTTGGTAGATATGGAATTAAGATGGATCTAGACTAGTTATAAATAGAAATATAGATTTAACATGTCATAACCAATTACTGCATTGAAAGATGCTCTCCAACCTAGTATGTAAGAGATGTTGTCATGCCCTAGTATTCATGTAGAATGTAGCATATTTAAAGGGCGAATTAAACCAAGCTAGATTCAACCTAACTCCTGATCTACTAAAATCTAAGAGGGATCAGATCTCTTAAGATTCAAATATCTTAAGATGCAGAAAAATTTGATCCATCTCAACACATGGTAGATCTAGAATTAAGATAGATCTAAGTTGGTTAAATAACCAAATAGAAGTTCCCTCAAAACTAGTATAAAAAAAATGTTGTGATGTGATGTCTTGTTATGTAAACATTTTCATTTGGTCAAATTACATAAAATATAATTATTAAATATTAAATATTAAAAAAAAAAAATAAACAAAAAATTTATTATTTGTTACTCCAAGTTTTAAAAACCTATGAACTTTCCAATAATATTTATATAATATAATTTAATTTAAAAATATGATATATCAAAGAATTTAGACTTCTGTGATCCATGACATTTGGTTAGAATATTTTTTGGCAAAATCACATAATTGATTATTTGTCGACGATGAACCACACTAGTTGGTTCGAAACGCGTCGACAAATAATCAATTATGTGATTTTGCCAAAAAATTTCTAAACAAATATGATATATATAATATCAAAAAGGTCAAATCTCTCAAATTTTATATTAAAAAAAATTACCTTAGAAAAATAATCTTATAGTTTAGCCCTCATGCACCATCACAGCAATGTTCAATCCACTTGCGAACTCTTCGCGTCCAACCATAACGTAGAAACGAATGGCCAAACTCATTTCACTTTTTTTCACCTAAGTCTACTCAACTCGCATACCGATGCATGCCTTCCTGTTCATGCCACTCACAAAGTTCCACGCACTCCTCTCCATAAACCGATCTTGCCACGTGTCAAGCAACTGGATGTTTTTTTGGATTTTTTCAAAATGTTCGCCCTAACCCCCACGAAATCGATTCCCCTTCTACGGGGCTATCAATAAAACCCATGCTATCGGGCTATAAATGAAGGGTGGGTGTATATGCCCACCGTTCAATGCTAATATACCGCAATATAGTTAATTGGTTTTATCTTGGGTGGTTGGGAGGAGGAATGAAATCCTCCCCAGCTAAGTGCAATTCTTGCAATTGACATGACTAGATGTTGATAATATATGTATAGAATTAAATTATAATATAATTAATTCTTATAATTTTAGTAATTTTAGTAATTTGATGTCTTGGATAGATGGTGATTGAGTGTGTTGTCAAGGCACTCCTAGATGTTGAGTCATTGGTTCAATTCTTTGCTTTATTTGAGTGTCATTTTTTTACATGACCATGTTGTAGCCTCATTATTATCTATCTTAAAAAACAGAAAATTAGCAATGTGATATGTAAGTGTTTTAATGCTTATTGAGATTACAAACTTATAGAAAAATTTAGACTTGGTCCATGTAAATAAATCCAAAATTAAGATGGATTTATGTTGGTTTATCTATTGGTATAATATGACAAATCCATGTTAAACATTATACATCTCCCTTGTAGCAACACACCATCAAAATATCTTAACCATATTTTTTTAACTTCCATTTGTTTTTAATGATAGAGAAAGCTAGTGACAATAAAATATTTTGCATAATATACCCATTAAAATAATTTTTTTATTATTTTTTTAAAATCTAATCTCATATATATACTCTCCAAAAAATATTAAAATAATACTTTACTCGTGGCTAACATTATATGTCACTATATTCTAACATATATTCTAAGGTTGTCCAAATCTTGTTCTGTGCTTCTTATTCCCCACGACAAGGTCTTATTCTTCTCATAGTAGTCATTCCTTTTAATTAATTTTCAAGACATTACTCTTCTCTTCGTTCTATAATCTCAAGATTTGTATCTTCCTCAACCACTTTAATCTAATTTTTGGGTAGACTAACTTCATCTAACTTGAAAATAATAAGCTTGCATCTTCTCTCTTATTTATTTTTCCCAAGGTCCTATTGCATCCCATAGTAGGGACTCATTCACGATGCTTTTTAAGGCACCCCTCTTCTCTTTGTTATATAGTCTCAAGGCTGAAGCTTTATTAACCACTTCCATGACATTCATTGGTGGACTTTTTACCTCATCATCTTGGAAATCATAGACTCCCATCTTCTCTCTTCCTCCCTTTTCCTTTTCTTCTCTCCTCTTTTGAAATCTCTTTAACATATGATTGCATATCTCTTCATCTTTAAACAAGAGAACATAGCTCTCAAGGAGTTTTCAAACTCCTTCTCCACAAAGTGCTTTTTGGTCTTTAGTATCTATGATATCAATTATTCTAATTTATATCTTGGTCAAAACATTGGGGTATTTGTATTATATTATTCTTCTTTGAATCTTTCTTCAACTCTCAGTGTTATAGAAACCTCTTTGGATTAATCCTCAACCTTTCTTCCTGGCTTATTTTTCTTCTCTAAACTCTTCTTCACACTAATTCTCTTCATTTGACCTATTGTTTTACTATTAGTGGTCCATTCTTTCTTGTAATATCTTCTCTTAAATTTACAATCACTTAGAAAATTTGTGCTTCATTGTAGCCCTACCTGAAATTTAGTTAGAGTTGTTTCTTCCTTCTCTAAGTGGTTCCATCCCACAAAACTTTTTTATATTTTCTCCTTAGATACATGATTTATTCTACTTATTTTTAATTCATCAACCTTATCTTGGGATGTCTTCTTATAATTCCACTATCTTTAGTTACGGTAAAAAGCTATAAATGCTTACTCTTCGTCTATTGATTTCAAATATGCTCTTCACTTAAATGAAGCCTTCCATTAGATTATGTCATATAGTTATACCTAACACATCTTCTATCACCAAAATCACCTTAGTAATTTCATCCAACAATCTGAGGGAGGTCATGTTGGTGGAGTTGTTTAAATTGCAACATCCACCCAATAATGCCTCTCTTCACTACTTGTACAACTCTACCTAACTAGGATTGTGGTTGTTTTCCACACTACATAATCTGCCCAACAATGCATTCCTTCATTACTTGTACAACTCTATCCAACTAGGATTGGGGAGGTTCTCCACACTAGCACTATATATTTGATTTCCCCTAATTGGATTTGCAATGTTTCAAAACTAGGGCTCAACCTTGATGCTTAATTTTGTACAATGAAAGATGGAGAAATATTGTCTACTAAAACACTTTGTGTCCAAACATTATTTTGCTTAAAGATATTGCTTTGGTTAATAGTGTCAATATTCACTCCCTTACTCTCTACCAGCCTTTCACTAAAACATCTATTACAATTAAATAAAATACACAATACACCTACTATCATACCAAATTAATACAATGATGTAAAACACATAAAAAGAACAATCACTAAAATTGCTAAAACCAATTTCAAGCAAAGCACACAACTAACAATTTGAGATCACACAAAATTAAAGAAATAAACATACATAAGAAAAATTGAATATACACTAGCACAACCACATTTACTAATGTGGTTGATATTTACTAATGTGGTTAATATACATTGATAGGCATATACAATGTGCAAAAAAATTGTTCATTTTGAGATATATTGATCTCTTTAATCACACAAAAAAAACTTTGTGAAATATAGAATATCACTAAATAAATACATTTTATAATATGCTAAACAATAATTATTTATTTATTAAATTACAAAGAGAAATCAACTAATCATGAGAAAACTACATCCAATCTTTTAAACCTATATAAAGAGAAGGACAAAAACCTTTAACCCATATAAAGAGAAGAACAAAAACCTTTAACCCATATAAAGAGAAGAACACCATTAGGAGAATTGTGAGGTCGAAAATGGGTCTCCTAAGGAAATTAAAAAATAATAGTGGAAATAATAAAATAATATTAGATTTCATCATCAAAGTTTAGAGCGAAAAAAGAAAAATTTATTCTTTCAACTTGTATTTTCAACTTATCTCCCAATGGGTTCACTCAAATTTCGAGCAGGAACACTCTTTGAATGCATAATTTGGTTCCTCATCTAAGGAGTACCCATGTTGCATACTTTAGATGGACACTACTACACAAAAAAATAGAAATACATGAAAAACTTGATTGCAATCACATTTTTTCATGTATTTCTCATTTTTCACATAGCAAGGTCCATCGAAAGTATGCAACATGGGTACTGCTCCGATGAGGAATAAAATTTTGCATCCAACGAGTACTCCCGCTCACAATTTGAGTAAAACCTTAGGGATATAAGTTAAAACTACAACTAGAAAAAATAGTTTTATTATTTTATTATTTTTTAATCTTTTTACTTTTTACCCAAAAAATGGTGAATCGTCCCGCGTGGTTGACATCATCATCTTGAATCCTATTGGTTCTTATAGAGTTTATTTTGGTTGTACATTTTTCTTAGGAGGCCCATTTTAGACCTCAAAAGTTCTTTAATGCAAACCTTTAACCCATATAAAGAGAAGAAGACAAACCTTTACATGGATGTTGTAGTGGGTTTCTAAGTTTGCAATACATTCCTAACAACCTCAGGGCCTCATTTTGGGTTTGATGTATCAATTCAACCATTTAAAACATTGAACAAAGATGCACTTGTAATATTCTTCTATTCCAACCACGGGCACTTAGTTAATAGGTGATCATTATTCTATTTGAAGTGATCGTTATTGTGTTTAAAAAATTGAGTTAATTTGATGGTTTGGATAATAGTTGATTCAACTTTTATCATGTGTTGCTCATTGATGTATAAGCCATTGTGGCATATGTATATATATTTCATGAATACTAAGCCACCCAACAACATAAACATATTGGCTTTCTCAATGGAATTTCAGTCATAGCCCTTAAGATGCCTACTAATATTAGATTTCATATTGGATTTGGGAGCCTAAAGCTGGGATTTGTATCCCAAACATTTGCTAGATTGAATCGTCTTGGGTAAGAAGAAAGCCATGGTGATCGAAGTTGCAAATACCATAGTGCAGAGCTCTGTAAAATTGATGAAGGCGACGACCCATTGATCATGGTAGGGTAACCATCCAAAAAATTATGCATTCTCGTTGCTCATAGTTTAGATTTGTATTGTTATTTTAGAGCGTTAGATTTACTCAAGCCAATTTGATGGGCTCACGTCATAGCTGAAATCATTGTATGCAATCTCCAATGTGACATCTAGTCTATAAATTTTCAATTTTCAACATGTAATCTAGTCTATAAATTTTCAAGAAGTTAAAATTTAGAGGGATTGTGGTAACTGAAAGGAAAAAAAATGTTTTGAGTGCTATTATCTATTTTTTTCATGGTTGGGACTAGGTTAGATAGCTAGACTACACCAAAAAAAAAAAAAAAAAAATTGTGAAGTTTGAATGCATCCCTTGTAAATGAAATTGTCCTTCAAATCCAATTATGTATGAAATATTTCATTTGCAAAAGCTTAAGAATTCTAATTGTAATGTAAGTAATCTAGTGATGAAAACTTACAAACAAATACACCTATTGCAAATGCTTCACCCACTAGCCCCTAATTTGAACTTGCTCAATGGCCTGACTAACTGTGCATTGTATGGATGGTTGCAGTCAACTTGAAAATTGTAACAACCCTCATAAAAAAATCATGTAAAAAATATAAGACCACGGTCATGGGACACGTATTCCAAGCTAAATGGTGGGAAAAACATCATAGTGGGGTGTCATTTTAGTTTATTAATGGCTAAGGAAATTGGCAAAGGCAATGAAAAATATTTGGAAAGGCAAGAGGCATTATTTGGCATTTATTTATGAAAATAATGGAAATTAGGAGAAAAGGAAGGTGAAACATCATAGGTTGTATGGGAGGAGGAACTTGAAGGAAATAATGGAAAATGAAAAAGATATAGGCCTCATTGATAAAAATGCTTCTAAGGATTAGTTGGCAAGTTTTTGGCTTAGGCTTTTGATCAGTTCATTTTTGGAGCTCTCTCTCTCTCTCTCTCTCTCTCTCTCTCTCTCTCTCATGCTCTTGGCCACTTAGAGTTTTCTTGGAGCACTCTTGGAGGAGTGTGGCATACTTGGGATTTGGAGCAAGAAGGCAAAGGAAAAACAAGAAAGTGTAAGAGGACATCATGATCAATAGCTATAGTGAATTTTCTTGCAGGTACTTAGATGCATGTATGATTTCCTTGCTATTTTTGTAATGTATGACATACACATGTGGTTATTTGGTTATGATATGTCATTGGCATAGAGGATTGCTTCGATTGACAATGGTTTTTCCTAGCCTTTCCATTTCCCAGAGAGCCATGGTGTTGTGGATTTTACTTTTGTTTTCTGGTTGGTTTTCTTGTACCTTTGGCCATGGTTGAGTTATTAATACATGGAAGCCTTGGTTGGACAAACAATCTGGAAGCCCTGTAACAGCTTGGGTTGAGTTACTAGTCCTGGAAGAATTGGTTGGAAAGAAGCTCTAGAAGCCCTTGGTGGGTTGAGTTACTAGTCCTAGAAGCCCTTGTTGGACAAACGCTTTGGAAGACCCAACGAAAATTGTGGGTTGAGTTACTAGTCCTGGAATCCCTGGTTGGAACAAATGCTTTGGATCCCTGGACAACTTGGGTAGAGGATAATCTATTGATGGTTAGTGATGTCTGATAATGAGGTGGAATCACTGGTTGAGGGTTGAGGTGGTTTGGCCTTTGGAAACCCTGGCTTGGTTTTGTTGGATTTTTTTCATGAGATCCCACATTCATGCTTGGAATATGGCACGAGGGTGACTAGGTGAAAGAGAGATTTGGTTCAGCCCAGACTATGGTTAGGTGGTACGTGGAAGTCTCGAACCTGGTTGGCCTTTGCATTCATCAATAGGAGCTCTCTTTCTCCCTAGTTTTTTATGGGTAAATATACTTGTTTATATGTGGCTTATATGGATGTTATATCCTTAATATTTCTATTGGTTATATGTTGGTTATGAATGAGTTTTATGATAGTGAAAATGTATGGCTCTCATCATGTTTTGGTTATTCACTGAATATACAATGAATATATGGATTAATAGATGGTAATGTAGTTATTGTGATGAGACATCAATGCTTCTTAGAGATTCTCAGATTTTTATGAGACCCCTATGCTCATATATGTTGTTTAAGCCTGTAGAATACATATTTGTGACATGTTTGATGAAATGTTTTGCATGGTTAGTAGGGGTCTAGTCAAGTACTTGTTCAATTGTTTGCATTTGTATCATTGTTTTGTTGTTACTTTTCATTTATGGAAGTTTCATGGAGTTATGGGAAGTGACCTGAGTCCTGGCCCTAAAAAAGTGGCATAGAATCCAGAGTCGTTTGCACATAACTACTTGCAAAAGTCCCTAGTCACATGCATGCCTTATTGTGGGAGCGACTGGAGGGTTCTAGTCACATGCATGCCCATGTCAAGGGAGCAACTAAGGCTTTAATCCAACAAAATGTCAATTGTCTCAAGGGTTGGTCACCTAGATGGTTTGTAACGCTCGTAGGGGTTATGTTGCATGTGTAGAAGGTCAGATTGGTTGTGTTTTGTCATTTCCACTTCCTTAACTGTTGCATAGGGATTTGAATCATATCATAGTAAGTCTTCGTCACATATTTACCTTGGTTGGCTAGTTACCTTAGTATATTTGGAAGGAGGGTGTTATAGAGTGGTATCAGAATGAGTTTCATTCTCTTTAAGTGGTTCTAGTTTCTATTCTCTTTGTGTGATATCTAATACCACAGAGCGGTATCAGAGCATGTTTCAACACTTGGACTGGATGAGCGGAAATGTGTTTGTCATGCATACATGTCGGTTGCATATATGTCCTTATGCTTGTGGTCTATGTACTTTCTATGTATTCACGGTAGTGGTCATTGTCACAATTGTGTTGCCATGTAGGAGTTGATGATGTTGTTGTCAGGATGTGTTTGTCATGAATGCATGTTGGTTGTATATGCATTTGTTATGCATGTCAGTGTCTATATGTTGTTATGCATGCATTGTCATGGTTATAGTTATTCATGTATAGTAGGCCAATAACGCATTTTGGTGGTCATTTTTGTGGTCTTGTGTCATCATGATGTTGTTGGTTGTTATGATGCTAATGTGTTGGATGAGATAGAGTAGGAGATGCAGATCACCAAAGCAAGATTGCAGCACTAGACTTTGAGTTAAGAGTAGATCATCATACATGTATTGTATGTTTGGCATGCAGGTAAGTTAGTTAATGGATTGGGTTATATACATGTTTGTCATTTTATTGTTGTTGTGGTTCATGCATGGTAGATGATAGTGAATCATTATGGTCATATGGACATGTATCGAATTGTCTTGAATGATAATAACTTGTTGTTATATGTATTATTGTTGTTGATTTATGTTAGTTAACTTGATGATTATGTTATATGTTGTTTTAAGTATGTTATATGTTAACTTGTTTTTGTTATGTGTTAGTTAAATTAATGATTAGGGTTATTATAGTTAAGACCATGATGTTATATGTATCATGCTAATTTGGATTGGCCTATGTAGATGGGTAGGGTTATGACATTCAGGTCTTAGTCGACCTAATTATGATAGTATGTTATACTAATCTAGATTGGTTGTGCATAAGTGATTGGCATGACTGACAATTTTCTATGAGTTTATGATGTGAACATGTTAGCTAGTTACTATTATGGATATCCTGACCTTATTTATGTTTGAGTTGATGTGGTGTGAAGTTATATCATGCTAATCTAGATTTATTTTGCAAAAAAAATATCCTCCCCTAATATACATTAAGATATGAGTTTGCTTATGTCTTCTATGTGTTTTATCTATCATGTTATTTTTACAAGTTATCTGAATGTTTGATTAATTGCATGATATGAGTATGTGTATGAAAGATTGCATGAATGAATGGTCTTGTTTTAACATGGTTGTACTAACACATTATGCGCTAAGACAACTGATATTTACTTGAGTCTAAGTGTGTGCTAGTTGTAGTATTATGATTTTGACTATTAGTTGATTATGACATGGTTGTTAGTCTTGAAAAAGGTTGATTTCAAATTGATAGACATGATGCTTTGATTTATGGAACATGTGGCTGCCATGTGTGAACAGTTGCAGGGAAACATACTTGGTATTAGCATGACAAGGTAATAGTTGATGTGTTTACATAACTAATAGTTGGGTGATGTGACAATACATAATAAGACTCTATTTCAACAAGGAAAAAGATAAAAGGAAGGAATTGGGTAAGAATTCCTTCGGCAATGTTTGGAAACCACAATTCCAACCGAATGAGTGCTTTTCATATAGGAAGTTTTCTTAACCCTAATTTGTCTGAAATTATGTGGATATGTGTTATATTCATGGACATATATTTGATAGGTATAACAACTGGTGTCTAGTTATAGCTAGATCTATCAAGGGAATTGGAGTCCCTTGAGAGATGGTGTGGATGTGTTCAGTTAAAAGGAAATGTTCTTGGCACAACAAGGTAAGGTAACCAATGTATTTTCATGTTTATTTATGCATTGATAGTTATGCATTTATTGTAGTATGATGCAAGGGATTGCATGGCAAAGAGGCTGCCATGAAATCTCGAAGCAGGATCAGGTTGAAATTTCCATTGGAAGCATTAGGAACCTTGGGATTGAGTCATGGTGTTTGTTGTCAGTATTGTGCTTTTGGTATTTTATGATTCGTTGCACTTGATTTGCTCTTTTTTTATGTCTATTATATGGCCATACCACTGTTTTTGCAGTGTCGTTTTGTTATTGGTTTTCATGGTTTTCTTCTTGTTTTTTTTGTTGTTTCCTTTTATGTTTTGAGGGTCTTGGGAGTTGCTTAGGAAAGAGGAAATTTAATGGAAATTAGGGAGAGATGAATGAAACCTAGCAGGTAATGTAAGACCAAAATGAAGCTCGATGCATGAGTAAGGGAAGTTGAAGGCAGGAATATGATAATCCATTGGATTGGTTCAGTCCATTAGTTTCAATGGACAATGGCAATACAATCATGAGCAAGGTAATCAGGAAAGGTAAGGTAAATAGATTTGAGTCGTCAAATGGCTTGGCTATGCTGGCAATTGTTGTTCTCAATGTTGTGCATGGATAAAGGGTGTTATCTTAACCTTGACCTTATGTTATCTAGTAATTATGTTGTGATCATGATTATGCTAATGTTTATATATGTATACATGTATGTATGTACGTATGTCATGTCTGACAGGGTCCTTGTGAATCATGATTGTTTAATTCTAATGTTTATATGTATATATGTGGGTATGTATGTCATTTTCTGAGAAGATCATGATTGTTTTATGTTAATGTTTATGCATATGTATCTATGCCATTATCCAATAGGGTTGTTAGGGATCATTCTTATGGAGGAATGATTTCTTATGCAAGTGAATGGCATGAAGAGGTTTCTGGTCTTATGGGGAATCAAGTGGGAAGAGTAGCCTCAACAAATATATGAGGTAAGTATCATGTGGATATGAATTGAGATTATGTGATTATACTATGTCTATGCTATGGCAGGTAATGTTGAGGGATACATTAGCAAGATGAAAGCAATGTCATCTGCAACATGCTGGGGCAAGCATGGATGGTGGAAAGGCACTAGAAGCAAGGTTTCATGGTAAGGACAGCGTGATCTTAGGATGTGCAGCACTAGTGTTGTGTACATGTAGAGTATGTAGTATTGTGTACATATAATGTCGTGTACTCTTTGTATATATGGTGTTGTGTGCATATTGCATATGTAGTGTTAGGTATAGATGGCACTATGTACATGTTCGATATGCAGTGTTGTGTACATATTGTACTGTGTGCATGTTGGATATGTGGTGATTGTGTACATATCATACTATGTGCATGTTGTATATGCAATGTTGTGTACATATGGTGTTGTGTGCATGTTGTGAATGTGGTGCTATGTACACATTGTACATGTGGTGTTCTGTACATGTCATGCATATGGTGTTGTGTACATGTGGTATTGTGTACATGTTGTACAGGTGGTGCAGTGTACATGTGGTGTTGTGTACACATTATGCAGGTGGTGTTGTGTGCATGTGATGTTGTGTACACATTGTGCATGTGGTGTTGTGTACAAGTGGCACTGTGTACATTTTGTACATGTGGTAATTGGGCACATATGCTATTGTATGCATGTCGTACATGTTGTGTTGTGTACATGCAGTACTACGTATGTGCATTATGAGTCATGGTATCATAACATGTGTATTTGTTGTGTTGTACTCTGTGTATGTATATGTATTGTGTTATACACCAGGTGTAGGTGTATGTATGTGTTGTGTTGTACACAAGATGTAGGTGTATGTATTGTGTGGTGTTGTACATTGTGTGTGGATGTATGTGTTGTGATGTACATTGTATATCTGTACATGATTGAAGAAAAGAAAAAGGCACGGGTTGTTTGCTAGGTGTGGCAACTGATCTGGTGTGAGTACGAAAAGAACAAAGGCATAAGTAAGGACCGGTTAAAGGATAAGTATCAATATTTTATTTTAGTTTTATTATGCCCATGATCTATGAATATCGTTTATGATGGTTACATGCGATTTATGATAATTTCATGTAATTCATTATTTTGATCTATGATGGTTTTATTTTGAGCTAACTAGATGTGATATGATTATTCATGATGATTTGATCAAACAACTAGTTTGACTGTTTGTTACAGGAAATGAACAGAATTGAAAGTTTACCTTATTGATGGGCTACCAGTGGGGTATGATTTGAGTTTATTTCAATTTATTTTGAATCTAACTTGGTACAAGAACGCATGCAATGCCCGGTTTGGGATGGTTGAAACTAACCACAAAGATTAGCAACATCAGTAAAAAGGATTGAAACAGGCAATAGTATAGCTAGTAAAGCACTTCAAGAGCAGGGCCATTGTGGGACACTGGTACCCAATAGTGTCCATTGATTGCATGCTATGACCGATATAATGGTTTTGAGGTAGGTATATGCCTTGGTTATTTGACCTTCTGATGTGAGGAAGCCTTGCCAAGGGAGGGGTCACCTGAGGGACTATGTAGCAGAGAAGGGGATGCCTGCGGAACTTGGAATGTGTGTGACTACACTGAAGGGGATGACCAGATTACATGAGGGACCGTGTAACAAAGAAGGGAAGGTCAAGGAAGGGAATGGATTTGTTTTGGTCATTAACATTTCCAGATGGAATTAGATGCACATTGGGAGTGTGCCAAGTAACAATGAGCGAGTAAATGTCCATTGAGGGTACAATGGTGCAGGATTGCAACATTGGACATCGGATGCAACTTTGACTTTGGTAGTGGATTTTGTACTTCCTGGGAAGGAGGTGAATCCTAGTATTAATTTTGAGGGTGGAGGTCTGAGACTCTCGATTCCCTTATTGTGGATGCAGCCATCATATCCTTTTATTTGTTGGTTGAGAAAATGGGCATATGTGTATATTATTGTAAATAATGTATCGAGATGGATTTATAAATCTCTATAGACAGTATGCTATTTTCTAGTTGAAGAAATGAGTATGAGTGTATATGTGGTTATTATTGTAAATATTGTCATGAGCTATGTTATGAATATTCAGTAAATGATATGATTGTCATGTTTTTAGCAGGTTGTTCATTGTAAATACTTCAACGAGCTATGTTGTAAATCTCCATGGGCAGTATGTTTTTCTTTTCAGCGGTCTTGTTGGTTGTAGGTGTCATTGAATACCAAGGACGGTGTTCCCCCAAGGGGGATGGTTCTGTAACAACCCTAGTAAAAAAATTGTGTAAAACATATAAGACCACGATCATGGGACACATATTCCAAGTTGAATGGTTGGAAAAACATCATAGTGGGGTGTCACTTTGGTTTATTAATGACTAAGGAAATTTTCAAAGGAAATGGAAAAGGTTTTGGAAAGGCAAGAGGCATTATTTGGCATTTATTTATGAAAATAATGGAAATTAGGAGAAAAGGAAGGTGAAAGGTCACATGTTGCACGTGAGGAAGAAATTGAAGGAAATAATGGAAAATGAAAAAAATAGAGGCCTCATTGATAAAAAGGCTTTTGAGGATCAGTTGGCAAGTTTTTGGCTTAGGCTTTTGATTAATTCAGTTTTGGAGCTCTCATTTCTCTTTGTCTCTCTCTCTCTCATACTCTTGGACACGTAGAGTTTTCTTGGAACACTCTCGAAGGAGTGTGGATTAGAGTTTTCTTGGAGCACTCTTGGAAGAGTGTGGCATACTTGGGATTAGATTTTTGTTGGAGCACTCTTGGAGGAGTGTGGCATACTTGGGATATGGATTTTGCTTGCAGGTACTGAGATGCATGTAAAATTTCCTTGTTAGTTTGGCATTCATGGAATATGCATGTGGTTATTTGGTTATGATATGTCATTGGCATGGAGGATTGCCTGGATTGATAGTGGTTTTTCCTAGTCTTTCCATTTCGTGGATAACCATGGTGTTGTGGGTTTTACTTTTGTTTTCTGGTTTTTTTTCTTGTGCCTTTGGATGTGGGTTAAGTTATTAGTTTCTGGAGGCCTTGGTTGGACAAATTCTCTATAGGTCATGTAACAGCTTGGGTTGAGTTACTAGTCTTGGAAGCCTTGGTTGGACAAACGCTCTGGAATCCCTCGGTGGGTTAAGTTACTAATCTTGGAAGCCCTAGTTAGACAAACACTCTGGAATCCCAATGACAGTTGTGGGTTGAGTTACTATTCCTAGAAGCCCTGGTTGGAACAAACACTTTGGAGCCTTGGACAGCTTGGGTAGAGACCAATCAGGTGATGGTTAGTGATGTCTAACCATGAAGTGGAATCACTAGTTGAGGGTTTTGGTGGTTTGGAATCTGGAAGCCTTGGTTCAGTTTTGTTGGATTTGTTTCATGATATCCCACATTTATGCTTGGAATATGGAACAAAGGTGACTGGACGAAAGAGAGATTTGGTTCAACCTAGTCTATGGTTGGGTGGTACATGGAAGTACCAAACTTGGTTGGCCTTTACATTCATAAATAAGAGTTCTCGTTCTCCCTGGTATTTTATAGGTAAATACACTTGTTTATATGTAGATTATATGGTTGTTATATCCTTGATATTTCTATTGGTTATATGCTAGTTATGAATGAGTTTTATCGTAGAAAAAATGTATGGCTCTCATCATGTTATGGTTAATCACTGAAAGTACAATGAATATATGGCTTACTATATGGTAATTCACTTATTGTGATGAGGAATCAATTATTCTTAGATATTCTTAGATAAGTATGAGACCCCTATGCTCAGATCTATTGTTTAAACCTGTAAAATGCATAATTGTGGCATGTTTGATGAAATGTTTGCCATGGCTAGTAGAGGTCCAGTCAAGTCCTTGTTCAATTATTTGCACTTGTCTCATTGTTTTGATGTTAATTTTTATTTCTAGAAGTTTCATGGAGTTCTGGGCAGTGGCCCGAGTCTTGGCCCTAAAAAGTGGCATAGAATCCAGAGTAGTTGTCAAAAAAACTACCTGGAAAAGTCACCAGTCCCATGCATGCCTTATTGTGGGGGCGACTAGAGGGTTCCAACCACATGAATTCTCATTTCAAGGGAGAAACTGAGTCTTTAATGTAGAAAAATTCCAATTGTCTTAGGGGATGGTCACCTGGATGGGTTCGATGGCTCTTGGGGTTTTGTTGCATGTGTAGAAGGTCAAGTTGACTATGTTCTATCGATTCCACTTCCTTAACTGTTGCATAGGGATTTGAATCATATCATACTATCTCTTCATCACATGTTTACCCCGGTTGGACGGTTAGTCGGGTAGATGTGGGAGGATGGTGATACAAAAATAATTCTTATATTTCATCAACCTTTTTCTCACTTGAAAATTGGAAGTAAAATAAAGAAATCTTAGTAGAATTTCAAAATTGGAACAAAATTAACATGAATAGAGATATTTGCATCTAAGATTTTAGAAACAGACTTGAAATGTAATAGAAGTGATGAAAAAAGCTCTCAAAAATCCAAAACCCCAATTTTTCCATATAAATTCCCAATTTTCATGCATAAAAGAAGCATAAGCCATATTAGCCTGAAATATGGCAACTGTAATGCTCACCTTTTTACATATCTCCCAGACCGTAAAGATTAAACAACCTAAATAAACTTGTTCCGTCTACCAGGATGGATGCAAACAAATCATGAAACAATCAGGATCGATTATCACTCCTTTTTGCCTAACCATCACCCATCCACATAGAGGAAAAGAAGCATAGTGACAATGGATCGATTATCACTCCTTTTTGCCTAACCATCACCTATCCACATAGAGGAAAAGAAGAATAGTGACAATTCTAACTGATAGATCAAGTGACACATGTTACAGAGGAATGTGGAGTATTTTTTGTTTATTATTAAGGAAATTAACGCTCAACTAGAGGAGAGCGTTTGGCGAATTGAGAGCCTTTGATCTAGTTATCAGATGAAGCATGTTCCTTTGACATGCAATCATGTGCATTGATTAAAAAAAATGAAATTCCACAAGCCTATATCCACCATCAGTTGAAATAGGTACACCTATCGGTGTAATAATTGTTCCATCAAGTAAACCATAAAATGTAAAATTACATTTTTAATATGTATTCCCAGTAATCCTTTGTGAGCAGATTAAGGTTGTCGTATGGGAATGAGGATCAACAACTCCACAACACTTCCTCTATGTATAAATCAAGCAGGGCAATCCACCAATTCCCCTTCATCATTATTAGTTTCCAATGCCCCTTCATCAATATTAGTTTTTACTTTTTGGTTGAGATATTAATTATTATAATTATAAAAATCAAATAGTGTATAAAAGAGTTGTCTAATTAGTATAGGAACCAATTCCCCTTCATCATTATTAGTTTCCAATGCCCCTTCATCAATATTAGTTTTTACTTTTTGGTTGAGATATTAATTATTATAATTATAAAAATCAAATAGTGTATAAAAGAGTTGTCTAATTAGTATAGGAAATGGCAATTTTTGGGGCATATTTTTTAGTTAATTTAAAACCAAAACGTGTTTGAGATTTTAAAAATTTTGGAGGTTAGTTTTTAATCTATACGAATTTGAAGTGGCCATAAAGGTGTTTTTCCCATGGCATTGAATCCATTTATGGATTCAAAACTGCATTTTTAAAACAATTAAAAGATCACAATCTTGGTTGAAATTGGTATCGCAAAATAAAAAAAAATAATTCACGATTTGTAAATTTAATTTTTAATTATTGTTTATTCCAAATTGGTGAATTATTATTTTTTAATTATTGTTTTTTAAAAATTCACTTGTAATTTTATTTTTAAATTATTGTTATAAGTTATTGTAATTTATTTTATTTTAATTATGTATTTTGTAATTCACGTGTACTTTTATTTAGAATTATTGTTATTTTTTTTCATTTATGGTTTTCATGGAGTGAAATTGTAATTTATTTTAAATTTATGTTTATTTTTTTAATTTCACTGTAATTTTATTTTTATTATGTTTTATTATTTAATTGTAATTTTATTTTTAATTATTGTTATTTTTTTAATTCACTTGTAATTTTATTTTTAATTATTGTTATTTTTTTTCATTTATGGTTCAGTGTCACTCAGTGGCTATTACATCCATAGGTAATAATCCAGGAAAATCCACCTGGAAGGATCTACCCGATGGCTTCTTTGGTTGGGCCTCAAGGAGATTTGACCTTGTGATCTCCCAATTGGCAAGGTACTTAGCAATGGGAACTCAACCAATTGAGCTATCCTATGGGGATTGTTTGTATTGTTATTATTAATTATAAAATATTAATATATGAATTAAACATATATACATTTAAAAACAACATGTAATAAGATTCTTAACCATGGAGATTCACCAAAACTTTATTATGGAGATTCTTAATCTATAAATAGGATTTATAACAATACCATGATTTACTAATACCATATGTCTAAAAAACCATGTTCATATTACACATTAATATGACATTTTTTTAATTAATCAATTCAACTAAAATGACATAAATGACTAACCACTTTCAAGATAAATCAAAATGGTTGTTATGTAAACAAATTACTAAGCATATTTGAGAATATTTTGTGGAGGCTAAAATTTGGAAGCCCTATTCCAAAATAGACACGCCCTATCAATGTAATGAATAAAATATTTAAAAAATTGAATATTGTAGTCTAACTAATAGACAAAATGACCCTTTTTGGGGGCATTTTTTCTCGTCAATTTTGCCAAAATCTAGTAGAAATATATTATAATCATAAGTTTAAGCTATTTTATTTGCAAATTTCAAATACTTAGAATTTTAATCTATTTATGCATTCAAAAACTCATTTTAAATAATAGGAAATATCACCATCTTACCCCCTAAATTGCATCCCAGATTCCTGGGCAAAATGCTATTTTCTCTAGATTAGTTAGACTGCACTAATTTGAATTAATGATCTTCACGCAAAAAGTGATTTTTTAAACTTTGATAGTTAAATTTTTATGGAGAGGTGGATCCCTTGTCTCATAAACAAGAGATTTTATAATTTGATGTTTAGCTTTGAGCATAACTTTAAAAATAACTTATTATTATTATAAATCTTATGAACATCAAATCAATAATATTAATTAAGTTCATCTTAAATTAAATTATATCAGTAAATCACTTGTAGAAGTGTTTTCCTTATCTCATAAATAAGAGATTTCATACATCAATTTATAACTTATCATTATTATTATAAACCTTATCAA
>APFE031353565.1:35568-45630 GCA_000404065.3 Pinus taeda
AGTTTCACAATCTTTGTTACAATACTGACATTCCTAGCCTTTTACAATGCCAAAATTATAGTGAGCTCGGGAGGCTTCTCTCCAAGCTTTTTGAGCATAGGAATAAAATCTTAATTCAAAATAAATAATTTGTTTCTTTAGGTTCGATAGACCAATATTTGGTCTCAGTGGACGTTAACCACCACCACCACCACCACCATCATCATCATCATCATCAAAAATTAAAACTTACATATTATTGTGCTTCACTAAATTAATACAGAGAAATGAGTTACACTTCAATTTAATAGTCATATGAGATTTATAGCTTTTTAATATGTGTGAATACATAATTAAGTATAAGAAAATCAAATTCTCTATTATTAATTATGGAAAAAACCCATTGTTATTTTATAAAAAAAAAAAATCAAAACTCTCTATCATATTATAAAACATCGAATTTTTATATTAAAATTATTTATTATCTTAAAAATTTATTATATAAAGTTTTAGTTTCCATTTAAAATTGAATTATATTTATTTTGGTTTTTTTAACGTGTGAGTAAGTATTATGTGTATAAGTAAATTTTAAATATACTCTTTAAATTAATGTTTTAGAAATTAATATATTATAGATTTTAAAAATATTAATAAATGATCATTAAAAGAGTCAAATAATTAATATACTATAAATTGTTAAAATGTCATGAAATCTCTAACAATATGACTCCCTGAAGAAGTCCCCAGTCACTCATATACTATAGATTTTTAAAGATATTAATAAATTACCGTTAAAAAAATATTAATCACTAAAACCTTTTCATACTAATTATAGATCGATTTGTGTCCATATTTAAGAAGATTTCTGCGGCGATCAGTCTACATCTCCCTCGCCAAACCTAAATAGCTCAACCGCAATGACCTTTCAGCCGTCGGATGAGAGCTCAACGTAAAACAAGGATAAGCCGTGGTGGCCTAATACGCTGTTGCTGGAATTCCAAGCAAACGCATGTGAGAGGATTAGGGTCGTCGAATGGGTTGGAGAATCGACGGCTCCATGATCAATGACTTCTGTTCCTAAATTCCACCACAATTAATAATCATGAGTAGATTTCAATTATTATGATAAAATTTAATTTTAATATTAATGTTAAATGATTGGTAAAGGTTGATATACATTAACTCATAATAAATTATAAAGAATATTTATTTTATATGATTTTTAAATAGTTAAAATTTTAAGAATTAATTAAATTATAAATTTTATTTAAATAATATATTATTAATTGTTAAAATAATTAATATCAATAAATCTATGGTCCTTTAATATGTAATGCCTTTATTGCTATGTCCCTACTTGGAACAAGCGTATCTTCCCCCCGTATAGCATTGGGGAATAGCTTTGTTACATTAAGAAGAACATCTCCCCCATGCTAGGATTTATAAAAACTAACCACCAATATAGTTGGATAGAGATCACTCACATTAATAATAAAAGGACCTACATAGCAATATGTTATTTTCCCCCCATCAATTCTAACTTGTATAAGAAGGAGAATCTAGATAAAGATAGTCCCTACAATGGTTTAGAGAATGATATTTCTAGCCTAAGGAATGAAGATAATATCCTTTTAATAGGTGACTTTAATGCTCGAAAATAATTCATAGAGATTGCATAGAAAATAATCCTTATAGCCAAAAGAACCTAATATTTGATAGAAATAAAAACGATCTCTTTCTAAATGAATTAAAAACTAATTTGCTTCCTTTATCTAGTATAGACAACATAGAAGACCTCGACCATAATTTTACTACAACCCTCTTATATTATATTAACAAGTTCTCAATTGAAGTTTCAAATAATAAAAGAAATAGCAAAACCAACCCATGGTATGACAAATATTGTAAAAGTGCGAGGAGAGCAATTAAGGAAGTTGTTGATGAATCTCTTAAAATGGGCAAGATAAAAATATACAGAGCCCTAACTAAAAGGAAAAAGAGGCAATATATTCGTAAAAGACAAGAGAATCTCTTACACCTCGCTAAGGTAGATCCTAAGAAATTTTAGAGGCAGATTCTGACTAGGAAAACTAAAGATAATAATAAAATTTCTTTACACGATTGGAATTCCTATCTTAAAAAGCTTTATGAATCTCCAAATGTCATGGATAACTTTGAAACCCTGCTCACAACAAAATAAGTTTTCTCATTAGAAGACATTGATTTTGGGGTTAAATGCCTGGCAAATGGGAAAGCTAAGGACATTGAAGGTTACCAGGCAGAAATCTTAAAAATTGGAGGTCATGTCCTCATCCCCACATCCACAAGCTTTTCAATCAAGCAGTCAAGCAAGGGTTCCCTAAACCATGGACTGAGAGCCTCATTATCCCTATTTTTAAAAGTGGGGACACAAATAACCCCTCTAATTATTGGACCATTATGATCAACCCTCTCTTAGCCAAGCTATATGGTATTATTTTGGAAAAGAAGTTGAGCATATGGCTCGAAAGTGAAGGTAAGTGGGCTAAAGGCCAAGTGGGTTTTAGAAGGCACCACTCAACAACAGACCACCTCGTTACACTTAGGATCATTGTGGAGGAATGTCGTACTGATAAATCCAATCTCTTTTGTTGCTTTGTGGACTTTAGAAAGGCTTTCGATACGGTTCCTAGAAACAACCTTTGGAATAGATTAGAAGAGCTAAAGGTTCCTTTCGAGTTGAGAGCTACTGCTACAAGATTATAAGAGAATGTAATTGCTAAGCTAAAAAGAAATGAGGGGTGGTCGAAAGATATTAAATGTAATATTGGAGTTAAACAAGGTTGCCCCCTCTCCCCTACCTTATTTGGCATTTACATCGACAAGCTTGAATGTTATTTAGAGGAAGCAGGTTGTACTGGCACGATCTTAGCTGGGATAGTCATCATCCTTCTTCTTTATGTTGACGATATTGTTCTTCTCGCAAGGTGCCCATTTGATCTTGATAAGCAACTTAGGCTTCTTAAGGATTTCTACTCTACCATGGGTATGACTGTTAACACTGATAAAAGAAAAGTTATGATTATCAAATCCAAGAAGGACACTTACACTAATTTTATGTATGACAATATTAACTTGGAGGAAGTGTATTCTTGCAAATACTTAGGAATTGATATTCATCACAAGCTCAACTGGACCTATAGCATTGAGAAAAGGATTGATGGGGGGTGGAAAGCTTATTTTGGTCTTGAAAATAATTGTAAAACGACAAACCTCGTAATGTGGGATAAAAAGAAGTTCCTCTTTGAAACTTTAGTCACTCCTGCTATCTTATATGGATGTGAGATCTGGGGTTGCAGCATCTCTAGAGAATCCTGGAGAAAGATTGAACAAATCCAAAAGCGTTTTATAACGTATAACCTGAAAATTAAAAGCAATAACATATTCTATTTTCCTTATAGAAGTAGGTCTTTCCCCTATCGAGAGCCTAGCTATGACTATGCTTCTGTTGTACAAGCACAAACTCAATAACATAGGAGATCATAAACTTCCTAAACTAGCTTTAAATTCCAGCCAAAACCACCTAAGGCTCAAGCGGGGGTGGTATAAAGACATGAAGGCCTGGTTAAACCTTTGGGAGATCAACGAGAATGATGCTTTGCAAAACATTAATAACATTAAAAATATTGTTACTTCTAAGTTCAAAGAAAAAATGTGGTGTGAGAAAGATTTAGCAACTAAAAGAAAATTAAGTTATTATAAGAAGGCCATCAACCCCACCCTAGAAGATCAAAAGTATCTCTCTGTTTTAACGAGCTCAAAGAAGAAAATTAATATAGCAAAGATTAGAACGAACTCTCATGATCTCCATAGTGAAACAGGTCGTTGGGCAGTTCCTAAAACACCAAGGATGGAAAGGATTTGCCATCTCTGTGAGAATAGGAACATCGAGGATGAAAACCACTTCCTCTTAGAGTGCCCTGCGTACAACCACATTAGATCTCAGTTTCATAATCTTTGTCGCAATACTGACCTTCCTAGCCTTTTACGATGTCAAAATTATACTGAGCTCGGGAGGCTTCTCTGCAAGCTTTTTGAGCATAGGAATAAAATCTTAAATCAAGCTAAATAATTTGTTTCTTTAGGTCCAATAGACCAAAGTTTGGTCTCAGTGTATGTTAACCATCATCATCATCATCATCATTTTCATTTTTATGTGGGAGATTTTTAATTTGTAAATAGGTTTTGTTAAGATACTATGGGTCAATGCCATTGTTTATTAAATATAAAATGTTCAAAAAACCGTAACTCATTTCATATGACACTTGTTTATATGACATACTTTAATTAATAAAATTAAAAAAAAAATCATAATGATTTTGGAAATAATATAAGTTTTATATGTTTAATCTACTATTAAAAATATTTCTAAATATTTATAAATATTAAATTTTTACTATCCATTATAATTATTGATAATTAATTAAAAATTCTTAAATATTATTTCCAAAATAATTATATTTATTAATATAATTAATATTTATTATAATGTAAAACAATTATTATTTTTTAATAATTAATAAATATTTAAAATAACTTAAACAACCTACCCAATCGCTAATGTTTGCAGCTTTGTGCACTTCCAATCAATAATATTAGTTAAGTTTACTATTTAACTGAAACTTTTTCAAAATCATTTAAATTTGAATAGAGTGACAACTAATTTATTTAATATTGAACACTAATATACATAAGAGGAAAATCTTTTCATTAAGGTTCAATCTTTTTGTGCGCCTTTTTAAGGAGTTTATGAGACCTAAAAATAGTTCTAATAATATTAATTATTTTTCTTAAATTGGGTATACATTTTTACTCTGGTTTTATTCATTCTTATAATTTTTAATTATTAATATAGCAATAAAAAATTATTTTAAAAATTTTAATTTTATAAGTGATATTGTGATTATTTAAAATTATATTTAAAATTTTAAATAATATCTATATATATTTATTATGTTAAATAAGTAGGATTATTTAGGGGAGAATTGAATTGTGATTTATTGCAAGGAGTTTTTTTAACTATATATTCATTTATTGTCAATTTAAAGTTTTGTGGGCATTTTAAAATAGAATATTAAACTGGTGTGGTCATATAAATTAAAGGCATAGACTAACCTATAAACAAAATAGACATTTTTTTACTAAATTCCATGAAATAATTTCAAGAAAGAATGTGATTTTTTGTTATTTAAAATCCATTTTTGAATGCATAAATGGATTGAGCACCCTAAAAAATCCATAGGGCACTTGAATCCTACAAAATAAACAACTTAAACTAATTTTTTTTTAAAGTTCTCTCAAATTTTGGTTAAAATTAATGAGAAAAAATGTTGTGAAAAAGACCATTTCATCTAATTTTGTGAAAAATGCTATTTCATCTATAAGTTAGATTAGGCCTAAATTAATTGGCTATTAAGCGTTGATAAGATTCATGTAAGTACTTAACCACTTATTTCTTGATACATCTCATATTAAAAAAAAACTTAAAATCAATTAAATTAGAACTTTATTTAAAATTATTATTATTATTATGGAGTAAAAATTGAATTACCTTCTAGATGAGAAGTTTACTTTGGTTGGTCACTAGGGAAACTCGACCAAATCCAAAGCAAGAAGACGAGCTAGCCAAAGATTTAAAATATAAAACACATATTGTAATATTCTAGTCTTTGAGTCCATAAATGATCACGGGGTTTTTCAAAGGTATTTTCTTCCATTTTTTCTCGAAAACATCAATCCATCCCAAGGTTTTTCAAAGGTATTTTCTTCCATTTTTTCTTGCAAACGTCATTCCATCCCAAGAAGTTGTCAAGATAAAATGACGCGGAGATCATGGATGCAATCTTTTAAGGTATTTGTATTTACCGAGGGTCTACAGTAGTGGTTGCTTCCTTATAAATTTTTTATTGATCTGATTCATGAAGATGTTTGTGCCCATTCGTGGATGAGTCTAGGATTACGATTGTATCGTTTTTCTCCATTCGAGGAATTCAAACAAGAATGGGAAGATGGAAGAAGAAGAGGAGGGGCCCCAAAATATGTGGGATGAGATGACAATGTGTGGGGCTGAGCTGAGGCTAAAGGAATACGTTTGGATGTAGAAGATTTTTGTTGCTGCATGTTGTCTTTCTTGTGAGTTGAGGAATTTTTAGATCCTTTTGGATCTTTTTGGTCTTGCCATTCTTGATTATTTTTTTTGGCATCAAGGGGGTGAGAACTCCCTTGAGAAGAAGGGAAACCATTCTAATGATAACGTGGATGTTGAGAGGACTTATAGCAGAAACCTGTATTTTTGTAATTCACTAGTTGAAAAAAGGTTAGGTTATTCCAATTGATAAGGATTATATTAGGAAACCCTTTGCTGATATATATTTTGACACAAATGTGTGCAAAAGTCACGATATCCCTCCTAGCTCTATTTGTATATATCTTAATAAAATGACCTAGTGAGGTTCCTATAGAAGCTAAGATATTCAAAATTGTTAATGAATGGGCATATGAAGGAGTCTTATGTAGGAATTTACAGGGTAAGTTCCCCAGATAGAAAACCAAAGGACACCGCTCAAAAAGAGATCACAGATCAATACACCAGTATTATTTACGTGCTTAGAACCCTCAAAGAGGGAAACAGTCCATGACCTGAGCCAACACGACCACTTCAGGTAATTTATTAATAGAAGAATGAAAATTTAAATAAGCTTCTCTCATGAATGGGTTACCCTAAAATGACCCTCCATGCTCTTTAAATAGAGATCATAGACCAATCAGGTGTTAAGCCATGGATCAAGTGTCAGTAATACCGAGGAGAGAATCAGCCGTCAGATCACTTCATGTTTAGAACATATCGTGACCGTCGGATTGTAAGTTACAAATGTACATAGTAAAGAAACACACTTTACCTAACTCTACACTAGACCAAGTTATACTTAACTATTTCCTATGTGTCAGAATATCCTAACATCTTACCCAAACTAGAGTGACTAGAGATGTCATGGATAAATGGTTGAATTTAGGAAACCATGGTTGAAAGGAGAGCCCATAGTGACCCCAAAACTAGGGTTCTTGATCAAAATATCTTTCACAATCCTCTTGATTTCTGAAATAAACTATAAAGAAACCCTTCGAACATAAATTCATATCAATATTCGTTAATGCACGCATTCTCGAAGAGCATATGATCATGGCCAAAGCCATTAAAATGGAAAATTATGACATTATACTCATAGGAAAGATTGGTTTCAGAGTATTCCACCTCTAGTTTTGGAATATTTTATGCTTGTTCTACAATGAAGGCTAGCCTTGAGAGATCTTTGGGAGTTAATTGCAAGAGCTCTAACTCTAGAGCATCCTTAAAGGAATGTGATTGAGAGGAAGAGAGTGCACCCCAACCTTTGGCTCCTCTATTCAATCTTGAGACTAGGAAGATTAAGGAGTCCTTGGATATATCATAATATTTGAGCAAAATCCCTTCCTAAAGTTACCTACCCCCATGTAGGAGCTACATTAAGTTTGAAGGGATTCTTGTTCAATCTTGAATTCTTGTTGTGAGTGTACATGCAAAGTCAACAACTGTCACTTGTAGACAAAGTGTATACTTTGAGAGTAGCTGCATGAACACTGAAAATATCGAGAGATTTGGAATTATGGCATCGCATTGTAGGAGGGAAGAACCCTATTACAAAATAAATTCCCCCTAGTTTAACAGATTTGCAACAATGGCACATGAGTGAGGGAGTTTTGGATGAAGGAAAGAATCTTGAAATTGAAAAACCCCTATAGATAGAGAAATGATTGAAGGCTTTAGGGTTCCCATCATAATCTCCTTATTTTTGAAACCCTACCAAAAGATCCAAAGTGTTTTAATATTTTTTTAGGGTAAACACCCACATTGGGAGATTTGAACCAGTGACATTTTTGCACAATGTTCCTTAATAGAATGCCCATTTAATGTCAATCCAAATCCTTGTGGGTATTCTAAATTATTATTGTTATTATTACTACTACTATCAATTATAAAAAGAATAAAGTAGGAGTTAAACATATATACATTTATAAAAACATGTAACCATATTTTTACCCATGGAAATTCACTGACACAGGGTTACCCCTGCTTTCATCCACAGTATGCATGTAAAATGCATAAGCACATTAGTCCCAGGAATTTTAACTCACTAAGGAGTCAAATCTTCAATTCTTAAGGTTTAAGGCCCCTTTCTTAAACTCTGCGGAATGATTTATAAACTCACAAAGTCTACCACTAATCGGCCCTTTCCTTTATATCAAAACTCATTATCCATCTATCGAAACTTAATCACCCCTCTAAACCTTCGTTAACCTTTTTTTAACCCAAATATATATGTATCCGCACATTAAACTAAATCCCACTCATTCCTTTAGACTTACACAAGAAATCCTTCATATCACACTATATTCTATTATAATGTTTATATAATAGAAATCACCATAAACATGCATAAACCATACCTTTTCACCTTTTTACAACCCTTGCACATTTTCCGATGCATGCCTTTATCGCAATCGGGTATCGTTTCTCCACGGTCACACTACACATGAACCTTTTGCTTTCGATATGCGATTACACTGCTGGATTTCAAATACTACAAACTGCGCCATATAATTCTATTGGGTCTGCCATCTCAATGCCTTTGTCATGACCCTTCTCCACAATCGATCTTATCCCCGATCTGACGGCTGTACTCCTTCCCAATCAACAGACTTGGCCGACGCTTTACAACTATTGATCAAGATCTACTTGATCTGATGCTCTACAATGATTTTGGGTGAAAAAGTTACGCGAGGGTTAATGCCCTTTCGGATCCGATGCGTATTATAAACCCCCAACTTATAAAAGTTTGGGTCCGCCCTTTATAGTTAATGCTTGATCAACTTACAACCCAATATCCGTTGGATGACGAGGTCTTTAGATCCTACAGTACATATCGATACCCATCTTCTCTCTCTTCCAGTACTTAGATTGAATCTCCATCGTTGTGATTCCTCCTAATCTGATGGTCCATGGTTGATATCGCTTGATTGCAATCAGGGATTTCTTAAGGCCCTCGTTCACTGCTCCTGTTACTTTCCTTCAATGTGATATATCGAAGCAATCACACTTCACAACACTTCTTGGCTAGTTCATTTCTCTTGCGATTTAATTCTATCCGTTGATCCTAAATATCCAATGGATCCTGTGCGCCGATACTTTATTATTTCTCCCTTCCCTTCACTTGTGTTTTTTCCTTCGTTCTTCAATTTTTCTTGTGTGTTTTGAGTTTCTTCAGGGTTTCTCGTCCTTCGCTATTCCGCTACACACTCCTCCTGGCTTAACTCTGTGAGTTCTTTACTCATGGACGATCCAACCATTACTTGGTTCTGCGATCGTTCAACGCCCATTAAGATGCTCTCTCTTCTCTTCCTTAGTGTATTCGCCTTGACTCTGCCTGCACACATAATTATACTGAATTCCAATTCAATCATCACTCATCATTTAACACTTGAACACACATTCAAACTTAGAATTGAGTTGATTATATTAATAAATATAAATAATGATTACAGAATGAGATCTCTGTCTCTCTAGCCTGATGTTCTAATATCAGTGGCCTCTTTTACACTCTGCCCATAGGCTTAAAGCCACACTCTAGCTATATATCTATCCTGTCTAATTTCTTACTTTCTAACCTTTGTCTTTGCCTTTTAGGCTTACATTTATACAAAGGGATTCTAAAACCAATTCCTTGTTTAGATCCATAGATTCCTCAACAAAATCATAAAATCTCTTCCTCATCCCTAAGGATCCTCTCTAATCCATAAAATCATGAAATAACTCCTACTTTGAGTTTTACAATCAGTTCTCAAATCCTATTCTCTCTCAATTATCCTAAATCCCTCATGTTATGTTATGAAACCAGCTAAAGAAAAGATAGAAAAGATAGATCAACGCCTTAGAATTCAGCCTCTTCGAGGGGGCAACCTCCTTTACATTACATAAATGAACAATTCTTGGATGATTCAAATGACAAA
>APFE031353566.1:0-10746 GCA_000404065.3 Pinus taeda
AGTGTTACAATATAGTAAAACATAAAACATATAAGAAACAAACAATATAGTAATAACATTAATTAAGTAATGATAATGATTAGTATAATAGTGATACAAAATAGTAAAACATAAAACATAAAACAAATAAACAATATAGTAATAACATGAATTAAATAATGATAATGATTAGTATAATAGTGTTACAAATAGTACAACATAAAACATTAAAAAAAAAACAAACAATATAGTATTAATATGAATTGAATTAAAACTATTAGTATAGTAATAAAATAAATTAAATAACGATAACGATTAGTATAATAGTGTTACAAAATAGTAAAGCATAAAACCTAAAACAAACAAACAATATAGTAATAACATGAATTGAAATTATTAATATAGTAATAACATGAATTTTGTAATGATAATTATTAGTATAATAGTGATACAAAATAGTAAAACACAAAACATAAAACAAATAAACAATATAGTAATGACAATTATAATGATTAGTATGATAGTGTTACAATGTAGTAAAACATAAAACATAAAACAAACACACAATATAGTAAAATCATGAATTAAAATTATTATTATTGTAATAACATGAATTAAATAATGATAATGATTAGTATAATAGTGTTACATAAGAGTAAAACATAAAACAAACAATATAGTAGTAACATGAATTAAAATTATTAATATAGTAATAACGTGAATTAAATAATTATAATTATTAGTATCATAATCTTACAAAATATTGTTAAAAAATAGTAAAGATTAAAACATAAATATTGTTACAAAATAGTAAAACATAAAACATAAAACAAGCATTATTAATATAATAATAACATGAATTAAATAATCATAATGATTAGTATAACAGTGTTAGAAAATAGTAAAAAAAAAACATAAAAAAAAACAATATAGTAAGAACATGAATTAAAGCATTATAATGATTAGTATAATAGTGTTACGAAATAGTGTTAAAATATAGTAAAACTTAAAACATAAAACAAACAAACAATATAGTAATAACATGAATTAAATAATGATAATGTTTAGTATAATAGAGTTACAAAATTGTGTTATAAAATATAAAAACATAGAACCTAAAACAAACAAACAATATAGTAATAACATGAATTCAATAATGATAATGATTAGTATAATAGAGTTACAAATTAGTAGAACATAAAACATAAAACATACAAACATTATAGTAACAACATGAGTTAAAATTATTAATATAGTAATAACATGAATGAAATAATGATAATGATTAATATAATAGTGTTACAATATAGTAAAACATAAAACATAAAACATAAAACAAACAAACAATATAGGAATAACATGAATTAAAATTATGTCACAACCCATGTACATAGTAACTAAAAAAAATTATTTTTTGTTTTAATTACTTTTTACCTGCATACATTCTCACCTTACATTTAATACTGATTGATTATTGTAATACTACCCGCCGATTATACAGCATTAGTAATTATATGGTTTTTGTTTGATGACAACGATTTACACGTTGCGACACCTCGGATTTGACGGAAGGGTCATGCCATCTTGGCGCTCCAGTTATCATCTGCCAGTTAACTTAAATGCATTGTCCACTTGTAATTTGGAAGGCGATCCACCTGTATCTCCGGACAGGGCACCTGGTTTCCTTACGATCTTTCTGGATACGATTTTTGGGAACTGGTTGTGGTAGCTGGTGGCAGTAAATGCCACAGCCAAGCCCGCCATAACCTCGGGATGCATCCAGCGATGAACGACCAGGATTAAGATCTGGAATCGACGGTGGAAAAATGTTTTGCGCCGATTGATAAAGTTTGCTTAGGGTTTTAGTCTGCCATTTGCATAGGTTTAACTTGTGAGATGAGCACAGCTCTCTGTCGAACAGTGATGACCTTCTCAGCCTTGGTTCGACTCTCGCTTGAGATTCTTCGCTGCTTGTCTTCTACTGATAGTTCTATTCGGTCGAGGGTGAAATCAATGTTTCGCTGCACAGCTTGACAGAACCTCTGATGCTCAGGTAACTGTCAGTTTATTAGCTTATGTGAATTTTCTTTTACCCTACTGGAATGAATTTAAACGCCGCTATGTATGTCTGTTTCAGGGTATCCAGCGTGAAGGCTCATGGCGACAGGAGAGCAGGGAGGTTTTATCGGACTGCGCAAGCCGGGTAAGTGATTCTAGACACGGTCTTCGAATTTATTAAGCTTAAAACCAGTCCTGAATACTATTTCTTTCCGTGCCAGGGGTTTTGTTCTCCTCCGAATGATTTTTCTCGAGCCATGAAGCTCTCGTCGGCATTATTGTTACAGAGAGTTGGGTTTATTTGTGAAACCCTAAGGGTTTTCTTTTATATAATTTAAATGGCCTCACTCGAGCTCACTCGAGGGCCTGAATGTAATATTGTGCTTTCCTATTTTCCTGAAATTTCCTGAGTCATACGACAGACTCGTTTGTTTACTGTACTATGCTCTCGGTGTGATATTTGGCTACTGTGTTACTTCGCCAGGAATTCTGCTTGTGCCTACATATATATATATTTTGACTTTCATATATGGCGATGTCATCTTTCGGCTATCCTATCTGAACATTGAGCATTTTATGTCAGATTATTACTTATCTTATGACATGGTTTTAATACAAAGGTTATGCAATATTTGTGTTTTCCGTCTCATATCTCAGACTATCTTCATTTCATTTCTATTTCGCAATAATTTTGTTTTCTAATATAGTAGGTTGTAATTTGTCGGCTAAGAGCAGTAGAATGACCACCGGTTCTCAGTTAATCATTCGCGTCTTAGGGTTTTTACAGGTCCATTTTCTTGCATATATATATAAGATTCGGTCACAGTCGGACTGTGTCTAATATTCGTGATTCATATGTAAATGATTGTTACTTACAGGTTATCTACTCCTTTTTTTTTAATTATTATTTCAGAAGTCTCACCTCGGTCACGCAAGGCATTCATTTTTTTTCGTTCTTTGTATTTCCGCATCTGAACTTTATTATCACAGTTATATTTGTCTTTATATTGGAAACATATAACGCATAATATAGTCAAAGGTCTTTCGGCCTTATAGCTTACGGCTCTGAACATTAATATGGTAAATGTATTTAGTATACAGTTTATAATGGTAACCGGGAGTTCGTATCACCGAACTTTCCGTAGTTTACTGTCTTTTGCATTATGCGCAGGGTCTGACAGCGTTACCTCGTTCATCTGAATTCCTAAGATTGACATGCATGATATTACATTTATCTGTTAGCACTGGTCGTCCTTAGAATATTCCCTAATTCAGATTTACCCAGTAAACAGATAAGGTTAACTTTCTCATTGTGTAATTCTGTTATTGAAGGCAGTCCTACAGGTCTTGTGATTAGTCTACTTTACTGTTAATTACAACCCTCACAGACTTACATTAAATTCTAATAATTCTCGAAGGTTACTATGAGTACTTGTTTACAGCTAGCAATAATTTATGTAATTTTGCTATGAAATCTTATTCATTTCAAGAATGGCCTTAACCGATTCACTGAGAATTCCTCACTTACCAACTTTAATAACTCTACAGATTTGAAAGAATTTCTCAGTATTCATTGTAAGCGTAGGGTACTTACCTGTACTGCGCTTTCTCAATTTCTGAACACTTTTATACTGAGTAGCTCCTTCAAGCTTGTTATCCTCCCAACCATGAGATCAGTCTCTCAGATCTGATTCTCTCCCCCAAGCTCCCTTGGAGGCCACTGCCTCTAGCAAGGTGATGCACGCTAACAGCGATGCCAAGTAACGCACAGCAGTGCTGGTACCATCTGGTCCTCACCAGACTTGGTACCCTTTCTTAGTTCTGTTTCTTTCTTTCTGCTTTTCTCCTGCCTGTTCCTTAACAGCCCAGGTCCCTTTTCTTTTTCCATTTCTATGGAAAGAAAAGTAGTTAGGGTTGCCCCCTCATAATTGGCAACTGTTTCTTTAATTAAACAAGCAGAAGTAAATAACTTCTCTCATAAGATTATTTACAATATTATTTAATCCATCATTTGAACTAATAACATTTCCACAAAACTTAAAGTAATAATTCCAGTTTTCACATTTACCTAACATGGTAATTTAGAAAATTATTCATATGACTCTTTGGGTCATTACATCTCCTCCCCCTGAGATTGGACACCATCCCGGTGTCTTACAGTCAGAAACAAGTCTGGATATGTTTTCTTCATTAATTCAAGGTCTTCCCAAGTGGCCTCCTCTAGCCCAAAATGCCGCCATTGTATCTTAACTTGGGTAATAACTCGTTTTCGCAGCTGCACTTCTCTCTGGTCGAGAATTCTCAGCGGTTCGACCAGTACTTCTCCTTCCGGTTCGACCTGCACCACACAATTTTCTAATTAGTTTCACTTCAAATGAAATTTTTTTGCTGAACCTTTAATATAACAATAACCCCACCTGTATATCCTGCCATCGGATTACATGCTTAGGGTCATACACATACTTCTTTAGGACCGAAACATGAAATACGTTATGGACTCGGATGTGACTCGGCAATGCCAGTTGGTATGCCACCGGTCCGACCCTTGCCAAAATCTGAAAGGGTCCACAATATCTGGGCGCCAGTTTAGTGCACCCAGCCCACTGCAAAGTACTCCTCTTGGCTTGAATTCTAATATACACATGATCCCCAACCTGGAACTCCTTAAACCTTCTCTTCCGATCAGCGAAATGCTTTTGTCTATCCTGTGCAGCCTTCAAATTAACCCGTACTCTTTTCACCATATCCTCCATCTCCTTAAGCATTTCAGGTCCTAAACTTAATTTGTCCTCAGGCCCTCCCCAGCTGGAGGGTGTACGGCATTTTCGTCTGTACATGACCTCAAATGGACTCATTTGCGTGGAGGTGTGATACCCATTATTATACGCAAACTCCACCAAATGTAAGTACTCTTCCCACTGTGTGGGTTGTTGCATAACATAGGCCCTTAGCATATCTTCTACTACTTGGTTCACCCTTTCCATCTGTCCATCGGTTTGCGGATGGTAAGCTATGCTAAAGTTAAGTTGAGTACCCAAATCAGCAAACAATGTTTTCTAGAAAGCTGAGGTAAATTTCACATCTCGATCGGAGATTATTGTTTTTGGAAGGCCGTGCAATTTGAACACATTCTGCATAAAAATGTGGGCGATTTGTGCAGCTCTATATGTAGACTGCACAGGTATGAAATGTGCAGCCTTACTTAATTTGTCCACTACTACCATAATGGAATCATTGTGTTTCTTTGTTCTAGGTAACCCTGTAATAAAGTCCATGGATATAACTTCCCATTTCCATTCAGGAATGGGCAACGGTTGTAATAGTCCTGCTGGATGCTGATGTTCGGCTTTAATTTACTGACATTCTAAGCACCGTGCCAAATATTCCACAATATTTCTCTTCATTCCTGGCCAAAAATATTCTTTCCGGATTGCTGTTATCATCTTTTGATAACCCGGGTGACCAGCATAATGGTTGATGTGGAATTCATCCATGATCAGATTTTTAATTTGGCTTTGATTGGGCACATATATTCTTCCCTTAAAGTATATTAATCCAACATCATTTACCGTATATTCCTGTTGATTGTCTCCTCCAACAGACTGTTGTATTTGCTGCTTCAACTGCTGATATTCTGCATCTTGGTCTGAAATTCCTTTTATCATGTCTAGAAAGGGGTTTTTCCACCCGCTGATGGAAACTTCATACAAAATTTGTATTTTCCTACTTAAGGCGTCTGCCACTCTGTTTGCCTTCCCTTGCAAATGCTTTATATCAAAATCGAAACCACTTAGAAAATCCATCCACCGTGCTTGCCTAGCGTTTAAAGTAGGTTGGCTGAAATAGTTGGTCAAGCTATGGTGGTCGGTGAGCAGCAGAAATTTTCTGCCCATAAGATAATGCCACCACATTTTCAGAGCATGTATAACAGCGGCCAGTTCCATGTCATAGGCAGAATATTTTTGCTCATGTTCTTTCAATTTACGAGATTCGTAAGCAATCACCCTACCTTCTTGCATTAAGACTCCTCCCAATCCTTCCTTACTTGCATCTGTACAGACCACATAATCCTTATTAGGATCTGCTATATTGAGGATAGGGGCAGTGGTGAGCAGATGCTTCAGTTGCTCGAAACTTTTCTGGCAACTTGATGTCCAATGGAATGATTTTCCTTTTTTCTGTAGTGAGGTAATGGGGAAAGCTACTTTGGAGAATCCTTCTACGAATCTTCTATAATAACCAGCCAATCCCATGAAAGACCGGACATCCGCTACATCCTTTGGCACAGGCCAATCCATTATAGCCTTTATCTTTTCCGGATCCACAGCAATTCCTTCTTTCGTGATCATGTGACCCAAATATTGGATTTCCTCCTTAAAGAAGTCACACTTACTAAATTTTGCGTACAACTGGTGTTCTCGAAGGGTTTGTAATACTATTCGAAGATGTTCATGATGTTCTTCGATTGTACGTGAATATATTAGTATGTCATCAATGAATATCAACACAAACTGTTCCAAGTATGGATGAAAAATGCTGTTCATTAAACACATGAAAGTTGCAGGGGCATTGGTTAGCCCAAATGGCAATACCACAAATTCGTAATGTCCATACCTTGTTCTAAAGGCTGTTTTAGTGATATCCTCGTCCTTAATTCGGATTTGATGATATCCAGATCGCAAATCAATCTTGGAGAACACCGTTGCACCTTTCACTTGATCGAACAGTTCATCGATCCGAGGTAAGGGGTACTTATTTTTAATGGTTAGCTTGTTCAATTGTCTGTAATCGATGCACATCCAGAGAGTACCGTCCTTCTTTTTGACAAATAGAACTGGAGCTCCCCATGGAGACACACTAGGGCGAATGTATTCCTTGTCTAGTAACTCCTGCAACTGCATTTTCAATTCTATTAGTTCAGGTGTACTCATCCTGTAGGGTGCTCTTGATACGGGTGCTGCTCCGGGTACTAACTCAATGGTAAAGTCTATATTTCTTCGTGGTGGTAGTCCAGGAATTTCTTCTGGAAACACATCTGTAAATTCTTGTATTACAGGAATGCTGTTCACAGAAGTCGATTTATCCTTGGAATCTGCATACCACACTTGAATGGCGTAAACTTGACACCCCTTCCGTATGCATTTTATTAGTTGGTTCGCGGTTATTGGGCGAACCTGTACTGGTTGCTTAATTCCTTGCATTTCTTTTCTGTTTCCCTGCTGGTCTTGATAGTAAATAACTTTGGTTTTGCAATCAACTAATGACTAGTGCTTTTCTAACCAGTCCATTCCAATTAAGAGGTCATAGGAGCCGAGAGGAAGTACGTTCAGATCAGCTGTCACTGGCTGGTCTGCTATGGTAAATGAGAAATTGTTGACTTTGGCTGTTACCCGTCGTTTGGCTCCAGTAGCTAGTTGCACTAGCCAAGGATTTTTGAATTTAACAGATTGTAAACTACATTGTTCCACTACCCTTGGGCTTACATAGCTTAATGTAGCCCCAGGATCAATTAAAACAGATATGGTAAGGTTTGAGATTTTACCTTCGAATTCAACCATGGTTGGTTGATATTCTGCTTGACGGTCTTCCAGAGCCGCGTTAATCCTGGGTATATTGCGACCAACCTCGCCCACTGTTGAAGCTTCATGAATTTGGGACAATTGCTCAGTTCCTTTTCGCTGTGGACAGTTTTTAATATAGTGAGGTCCTCCACAACCCCAGCACTGCACTGGAGGTCTTGCTGTGCTTTCATTATCCAGCCTTGGGTGCTGCTCACTGCCCTTGGGCTCAGATGCAGTTCTAAATTTAGGTGCAGTTCTGGACGCAAATCTGTTATTTGCTACTCTGCCATTTCCCTTACTTCCATTGCTGTGATTTCCTCTGCTGTTTCCAACTGTCTTAAAGCCTCTCTTCTCATTCCATTTCCTGTTAGCAGTTTCCCCTTTCTGTTTACTTTGCTGATAACAAATTCTAGCTTTACGAATTACTTCATCCATTGACTTTGGATTGTCAAACTCAATCCTTTCTCGCATATATGGTGGCAAACTACTAACAAATCTCTGAACCTTGGCCTTTTCTTCCCTTATATAAGGTACGTAACGGAGTAAGGAAGTAAAGCGGGTAATGAACTCGTCCATAGTTTGCTGTCTAAACCTCAAATCATGGAACTCTCTTGCCTTCTCATCATAGAAACGTTCTGTCAGATATCGCTCCTTAAAGAACCGTTGAAAACTGTCCCACGTAATATTCTGTTTGGTTACTCCTTTTACTATCTTCACCTCCTCCCACCATAAGGTGGCCTTCCCTTGTAACTGAAAAATAGCTAGTCGTGCTTTAAGGTTGTTATCATACTCATAAAGCTGAAAATACTTGTTCATATTAATGATCCAGGCTTCCGCTGCTTCTTCTTGTTCTCCATCAAAATGTGGTGGTTTAATTTTGCGGAACTCTCCTTGTAATTCTACTCTTTGTCTTTTTGAGGTTTGCTGGTCAAATACATTATCAAAGCGTTCCTCTAGTTCCTCTGATCCTTCGGGAGGTATGTGATGATTCTGTTCTTCAGACACCCTTGGCTGTTCTGCACTAGGATTAACTGGTAACTGGTTTTGTTTGTCAGACAAACTCTTTAAAATTCTTTCTTGTTCCATTTTTAACCGAGCATTGTCCTCCCGCAGACGAGCCATTTCATTCTTCAGTTCTTGCATCGTCTCCAGGATTGCTTGATTTGTAACCCTGGCTTCTTCTCCAAGTTGTACCCACAGTTCTGGGTTATTCTCTGGACCGGGTATACCCTGCCCCATTGCGGGTCTTCGTGTTGTGCTATCTGCTCTCCTCATGTCTCTATCTTCAAAACCCGGTTTCTGTACTTTATTGCCACAACAGAGAAAAACACTCAAAAATGTTATCGAAAATAACTATTTGCAAAAAAAAGAAAAGAAGAAAAATTTATACAGTGTCCTTTCTGTTATTGTTGTTCTACCCAGGGGTCACAGTGTTGTATCTGGGCTCTGATACCATATGTCACAACCCATGTACATAGTAACTAAAAAAAATTCTTTTTTGTTTTAATTACTTTTTACCTGCATACATTCTCACCTTACATTTAATACTGATTGATTATTGTAATACTACCCGCCGATTATACAGCATTAGTAATTATATGGTTTTTGTTTGATGACAACGATTTACACGTTGCGACACCTCGGATTTGACGGAAGGGTCATGCCATCTTGGCGCTCCAGTTATCATCTGCCAGTTAACTTAAATGCATTGTCCACTTGTAATTTGGAAGGCGATCCACCTGTATCTCCGGACAGGGCACCTGGTTTCCTTACGATCTTTCTGGATACGATTTTTGGGAACTGGTTGTGGTAGCTGGTGGCAGTAAATGCCACAGCCAAGCCCGCCATAACCTCAGGATGCATCCAGCGATGAACGACCAGGATTAAGATCTGGAATCGACGGTGGAAAAATGTTTTGCGCCGATTGATAAAGTTTGCTTAGGGTTTTAGTCCACCATTTGCATAGGTTTAACTTGTGAGATGAGCACAGCTCTCTGTCAAACAGTGATGACCTTCTCGGCCTTGGTCCGACTCTCGCTTGAGATTCTTCGCTGCTTGTCTTCTGCTGATAGTTCTATTCGGTCGAGGGTGAGATCAATGTTTCGCTGCACAGCTTGACAGAACCTCTGATGCTCAGGTAACTGTCAGTTTATTAGCTTATGTGAATTTTCTTTTACCCTACTGGAATGAATTTAAACGCCGCTATGTATGTCTGTTTCAGGGTATCCAGCGTGAAGGCTCATGGCGACAGGAGAGCAGGGAGGTTTTATCGGACTGTGCAAGCCGGGTAAGTGATTCTAGACACGGTCTTCGAATTTATTAAGCTTAAAACCAGTCCTGAATACTATTTCTTTCCGTGCCAGGGGTTTTGTTCTCCTCCGAATGATTTTTCTCGAGCCATGAAGCTCTCGTCGGCATTATTGTTACAGAGAGTTGGGTTTATTTGTGAAACCCTAAGGGTTTTCTTTTATATAATTTAAATGGCCTCACTCGAGCTCACTCGAGGGCCTGAATGTAATATTGTGCTTTCCTATTTTCCTGAAATTTCCTGAGTCATACGACAGACTCGTTTGTTTACTGTACTATGCTCTCGGTGTGATATTTGGCTACTGTGTTACTTCGCCAGGAATTCTGCTTGTGCCTACATATATATATATTTTGACTTTCATATATGGCGATGTCATCTTTCGGCTATCCTATCTGAACATTGAGCATTTTATGTCAGATTATTACTTATCTTATGACATGGTTTTAATACAAAGGTTATGCAATATTTGTGTTTTCCGTCTCGTATCTCAGACTATCTTCATTTCATTTCTATTCCGCAATAATTTTGTTTTCTACTATAGTAGGTTGTAATTGCCGGTTAAGAGCAGTAGAATGACCACCGGTTCTCAGTTAATCATTCGCGTCTTAGGGTTTTTACAGGTCCATTTTCTTGCATATATATATAAGATTCGGTCACAGTCGGACTGTGTCTAATATTCGTGATTCCTTTGTAAATGATTGTTACTTACAGGTTATCTGCTCTTTTTTTATAATTATTATTTCAGAAGTCTCACCTCGGTCACGCGAGGCATTCATTTTTTCGTTCTTTGTATTTCCGCATCTGAACTTTTATTATCACAGTTATATTTGTCTTTATATT
>APFE031353568.1:0-112825 GCA_000404065.3 Pinus taeda
AACTAGCATTTGCACCAGATGTTGCAAAGGAAACGCCGTAAGTCGGTAGTGCATTTGGAAGAAGAGCATAGATGAAAAAAGATGTGATATGTAAGTTATGTGAACAAGATGACATGCAAACACTTGAAGTGATGCGGAAGTTTGAGATGAAACTTTCTGCGGTTAGGGAAACTCTGACGCCCATCATTGAGAATAATCTTGATCGTGGTCAACTTAATTGCTAACCTAGGCTTATCTTCCATCACGAACCTTTTTGTCCAACCTTGAGCCACCCTATGACCTCTAGTCATTACTAGTTGGTTTCTATCATTTTGCTTCTATACTCTTCTTTGTATTCCTCCGCCTGGTTATGACAGAGTTTTTTCAGGTTGCTCTATGCCATTGTGTTCCACCTCCATAAGATTGCACTGTCCTTGTAGCTGACACCTTGGTTGGCAAGAATGTCTGCCAATTTTTTGGCCTTTCTTCTCACATGTATAAATCTAAGAGTACGAAGTTCCTATAGATGTACTTGAATTCTCTGAAGAACCCCAGTTAACCTTCAGTGTTTTTTGACCTTTTCCGTCCCTATTCCATTATTGATTCTCCTAGCTGCGTTTATGACTAACTCTGAATCCGCCTCTATTATGACATTTTGGCAATTGTTTTGTATCAAAAATTCTAAGCATTGTTCCAAAGCCATTAGTTCTGCCATGTTGTTAGTGGATTTTCCTAAGTGTCCATGGAAGAGGGTGCTTATGCTACCTGTTTCATCCCTTAGAGCTCCCCCGAAGCCAGCCTCCCTTGGGTTGCCTTTGGAAGCTCCATCAATGTTGTACTTTAAAAAACCTTCAGGGGGAGGATGCCAGAATTCCTCCACCTCATCTCTCATGCTTGCTTTCTTGTCTAGACCTTGAGGAATAAGCCCCTGCATGTCTAACATTTGTAGGATTCTTAACTCTTCTACTGAGGGAGGATTTTTGGGGAGATTCCTAACAGTGGTACCAACTGTCTCCTTAATTTGTTTTACAATCATCTTCACCAGGCTAAGAGAGGCAGTCTACCTCTTTGAATATTCTTTTGTTCCCTTCTTTCCACACATTCCATATAATGAAACGTCACAAGAGATCCCAAGCTGAATTGAGAACTTCATTATCAGAAAAATTATTCCTCCAATTGTTTAGATTGTTACCAATACTTTCTTTTTCTCTATCATACTGTTTGAAGATGTTGGTAAAGAAATCCCATATCCTGTCTATGAAAATACAGCTGTTGAGAAGATGCTCAATGGTCTCCTCTTGGGTCTCACAGAGATAACATCTGGAGGGTCCCAGCATGCCCCTTTTTTTAAGGTTGTCCTAGGTTAAAATTTTCCTGTGGTGAACTAACCACATGAAGAGTTTGATTTTCATCCAGCCTTTGTGCCTCCAAAGCTTCTGCCAAGTTTTATTTGGAGCTTGCGGTTCCAGATCAAGGAGAAGACCTTTAGCTTCCTTGATATTAAAGTTGCCCTCTTTTTTGTTACCCCATCTCAGTTGATCCTGCCCTTTCGTTACTAGAATTATGCTCTGATCCAGCATTCTCTTAAGGGACTCAGCTTTACTGTTGAGGGTCTTATCCTCTCTGCTCTCTATTTTTTTCCAAATTCTCCACTTTCCTGCTTTATGTGGATTCTCCCAAAAGTATTTCACCTTAACTAATCCTTGATTGTCAGTCTCTTGCTTTAGGCCTAAAAAATCTTCCCTTAGTAGATTAGGTTCTTGTTGCCATTTGTCCTCCTAGAAAAGTGCCAAATCTCCCTCTCTGATTTTCCAGAAACTATTCTTTTGTACCACTTCTCTATTCTCCCATGCCTTGTTCCATATGGGGGAGCCTTTCACTGTTCCTGTCATATGTATGATTTCAGAAGCTGGCCAGGCATTGGCATATTTTTCCTTCCAGATGCTTTCCCATTGAGCTTTAGGATCCTTAGCCCACATCCACCAAAGTTTTTCTCCTAGAGCGTTGCTGAGAATCTCTAGATTGTCCAAACCTAGGCCTCCTCAGTTCTTTGGTTTGCATATCTTTTCCCATGAGACTAAAGCCCATTTTTTCCTTGTTTCCTCTTTGCCCCAAAGAAAATCTTGTTGAATATTCTGAAATTGCTGTAAGACTCCTATTGGAGCTTGGAGGGTTGATAGCATAAAGATTGGGATAGCTTGGAGAACTACTTTAGTAAGAACCAGTCTACTAGCTAAATTTAGAGATCTGTTTGTCCATTTCCTAACCTTGTCTTGCATTTTAGTTGCTAAAGGATCCCATATACTCTTGTGTCGAGGTTTAGTTGTAAGAGGGACTCCCAAATACTTAGAGGGAAGGGATTCTCTTTGAAAGCCTAAAATTCTGGAGACATTTCTCTAGATGGCAATATGAGTGTTAAAGAAAAAGACTTTTGATTTGGTAAGGTTTACTTCCATACCTGTAGCCTTCGCGAAGTCATTCAAAAAAATTTTGTAAGCTAGTGCTTCTTTAACTGTGGGAATTCCCTATAACATGGTATCATCTACAAACTGTTGATGAGTCAGAACTTGCCCATTCTCCGAAAGTTGGAGTCCTTGAATTCTTCCTATTGCTCTTGCATGCTTGATGGATCGCCGCAGCCCTTCCATCATGAGGATGAAGAGAAAAGGAGATAGCGGATCTCCCTGTCTAAGACCCCTGGAAGGGAGAAAAAGTTCAAAAGGAGAGCCATTCACTAAAATTGAAAATCTGGAAGAAGTCACCAGGGCCATGACCCATCTAACCCAATTATGATCAAAACCAAACGCTATGAGCAATTTTTTGATGTATATCCAATTCACTTTGTCATATGCTTTGGCTATGTCCAGTTGCATGATCATGCCCGCTCTCTTGTTCCATGTTAACAAGTGAACCACCTCGTGAGCTTGAATTATGTTGTCCAGAATTTTTCTTCCTTCTACATACCATGTTTTTTCCCAGGAGATGAGCATGGGTAGCAGGGGTTTCAGTTTGTCAGCCACAACTTTGGAAATTATCTTGTAGACAACATTGTATAAAGCAATGGGCCTATATTTCTCTGGTGTTTGAGCATTATCCTGTTTTGGAATAAGGGCAATAAAGGAGGTATTGAGAAATTTCAAAATGGTCTTGTTCCGCCTGGAGGCTTCCACAATCTCCACAATATCCCTTTTAACGATATTCCAACAGGCTTTGAAGAAATCCACATTAAATCCATCCGGCCCTGGTGCCTTGCCATTTTGCATTTCCTTGAGGACCTCACTGATCTCCTTTTCAGTTACAAGTCAGTTGAGATTACCATTGTCCTCTCTAGATACCAGTTTAGGTATGTGTTCAATTAAGTTCTTAATGAAAGGTTCTCTTTCTGAAAAGTTTTCCTTGGTAATGTCCCGAAAATGCTTTACTAACACTGCATCCATCTCCTCATGGGATTGATAATTTTGGCCATTTTCATCCTTGATCGAAGAGATTCTGTTGTGAGTTCTGTTCGCAATGGTAGATCTGTGAAAAAAATTGGTATTATGTTCTCCTTCTTTCAGCCATAGAACCCTATATTTTTGTTTCAAAAAATTTCTTCTTGTTTGCATAGCATTTCCCATTCTTGTTGATATTTCTTTGTTTGATCATTATTGTCTTTATCAAAGCCATTCCTCATTTTTGTCTTTATCAAAGTCATTCCTGATCAAAGCTTGATTGAGCTCTAGGATTTTGTTTTCTACAGTTTTTTTACTTGTGAAAATATTGCCAAATTCCTTTTGGTTCCATTCCTTTAGCTTCTGCTTGATGTGCTTTAATCTTTTATGTAGCAGGAACATAGATGATCCCTGAATTTGCAGGTCTTCAACCCACCATTTTTCAATGTTGTTGTTGAAATTCGGGTGTGACAGCCATATATTTTCAAATCTGAACGGTTTGTTTCTTGGGATGCCAATGCCCTTGATCTCCATTTGAATCGGCTAGTGATTTGAGCCTCCAAAAGGAAGAATATCTGCTATTATTTCCTTGTCTAGAAGCATGAGCTCTTCAGAGATCATGAATCTATATAGCTTGGAAGCTACCTGGGAATCCCCTCCTCTTTTGTTGTTCCATATGCAAAGGCCATTGTTTGTCTCCATGTCCACCAGCTTCATGTTTTCTGAAAAACATTGGAAAGCTGAGGAATCTTTGTTTAGTGCTCTTGTACCCCCTTTCTTCTACGAGAGAGATCTAATCATGTTGAAATCTCCTCCTATAACCCACGGTAGCCCTGCAAATCTGTTTCGAAGGTCCACTAAGGAATCAATAAACCTGATTTTGTCATCTAACCTTTGAGGGCCATAAACATTCATTACAAGATAAGTGTCCCTATCACATACATGTTGAATAACAACTGATAAATAATTCCTTGATGCCTCTGCATCAATAATACCTATTTTTTTGGGGATTCCAGAGGATAAGGATACCCCCTGCTGTATTTTCTGCTTTGACCTCTATAAGCTCATATCTGCTGAGCCATTTACTATGAATTTGTCTTATCTTTTGAACAGAGCATTTCATTTCTTGGAAAAAAATAATATCCGGAGCTACCTGCTTCATTCTATTATTTAGTATTCTCCGCTTTCTTTTGCTTCCTAGACCTCTGATGTTCCAAGTTGTAAACTTCATAATTACAAATTGGTAATGGAGTAACTGGTTAGATCTTTCATCATACCTGAGTCTATCATGAGCTTTCCACATTCCATTAATAGCTCGTTCTGCCTTTTTCTGCCCTTTTTTTCCCCAGGTTTCTTGGAGCTAATCCTAGAGTTGATTTTACTACTTTCATTCCATGGTTGCCCTGTCTTTCCATGTTGTTATCTTCACCCAAGCCCTTTGCCCGAGTTTTTCATAAGAATAACTGCTTTATTCAATTGCATTCTTCTTGTGGTAGAGATTCTACCCCACCCGTTGTTCCCTTAGTTAAGAACCCTTCTAGATCTAGGTTTTCTCTGTCAAGAATCTCTTGCAACTCATTGTCTTGCATTTCCATCTCGCTCTGAGTCATTTCCTGATCCATATCCATCTCTGATTCACTCATCATGATCCCTTTCTGCTTTTCCTTTACCTATTCTAGATCATGTTCTTCTTCCTTGTCCTGCTTATCATATCCATCCTTCATTACTTGATTATCAACTGTTGTATCTTCCTCCTCTTCAAGAACTTGGAACTGATTCGGCCTCACTTTTTGGTCTACGCTTTGGTGTTTTTTTGGCCCTTTTTTTCCATTTCTACCTTTATGAGCTACTTTGTGAAAGCCATGTGTTTCTTTCATGTGTTAGGAATGATTTTGTTCTCTGCCTTACTGAGAGGGCAGTCTCTAAGAAGGTGCTCGTGTTCATGACATTTTCTACATCTAAAAGGAATATGCTCGTAGTCAACCGTCTGCACCCATTCCTCATCATAAACCTCCAATATGACCTCGTCCAGAAGTGCTCCAGATAGGTCCATCTCTACACAAATCCTAGCAAAGGAGGTATATTTTCCCCTTCTTGTGGCTTCAAAAGTTTTGACATACCTCCCTAATTTATTGCTTATGGCTATTAGTGATTCTATTTGCCAATAATCCAGAGGTAACAAATAGAGTCTTACCCAAACCGGGACTGAGGTAAAGGTTTCTCGCTCCGGCACGAAGTTCATCATCCACAGCCGCATATCAAGCCCTACTGCTGCAAAGAAGTAGGGCCCACCTTCAAACACTCTATCTTTGTCCTCAATGTTTGCAAACACCACTGTGAAAAAACCCTTGGAGCCTAGATGAATATCAATGCTCCCTTTTGGCTTCCAGTAGTATCTGATCCATGTTTGTAAAGCCTTTTATCTTATCCATGTTTGTAAAGCCTTTTCGATGGGCCATAGTCCCATGAATTTGCATATGATTGCATAAGTCTGCATGTGCTCCCTGTGGGCCTGCAGCTCTGGGTTATTTAAGATTACTCTGGGAGTTATTTCAACTTTGGGCTTACACGGTCCCTTTTGTTTCCTGTCTGTTGTTCCCTGTTCTTTGTCATTTTCCTCCTTGTCTTTTGTGCCATCCTTTTTCTTCTCCTTGTTACTTACTTTTTCCTTATCCCTGTTTTCTCCTTCTTCCATCGAGTTACCTCTAATTCTGGAGTTGTCTTGCCCTTGTTAACCACTACCTCTCCAAAGGATGGAAGGATGGAGTGGAGCTCACTCCTCTGCGACTGTCCATGGAGAAACTCCCGCGCAGAAACCCTCAACCTTGGTCTTCCGCAAATTCCCGCGCTCCCAAATTTTCTCTCAAAAGTCCAACCTTATTTTAATAATCATCATCATCATTAAGTTTTGGATAAATTTATATTTAGTTTTGGATATATTTATATGGGTAAACTTATTAATTATTGGATATATTTATATTTAGTTTTGGATATATTTATATAGGTAAACTTATTTTAATAAAATAATGGTAGTTTTTATTTTAATAAAATAATGGTAGTTTCAATTAATATCTTTCTTTTCTTAAGGCCTAATAGACCTCCCTCATCGGTCTCACCTTAATAATCATCATCATCTCACCTTCATAATCATCATCATCTCACCTTAATAATCATCATCGGTCTTCATCGGTAAGTTTTGGATAAATTTATATTTAGTTTTGGATATATTTATATGAGTAAACTTATTTTAATAATGATCATCATCATTAAGTTTTGGATGTTTTGGATATATTTATATTAAGTTTTGGATATATTTATATGGGTAAAGTTATTTTAATAATTGGATATATTTATATTTAGTTTTGGATATATTTGTATAGGTAAACTTATTTTAATAAAATAATGGTCATTTAGCTTTTTTTCCTTAGTTATAATCATTATTTTTCTCTTTATATTAATGATATAATTCTAATCATTATTTTTCTCTTTATATTAATGATATAATTCTAATAGTGATGAATGTTTATGATCTTAATAAGCCAAGAAAAAAATGTTCAAATAAAAATATGGTTATTAATATTGACAAATAAATATAAATGATAATTTAATCCAAAAAAATTATGATAATAATAATTTAAAAGAATCAATATAATTAAATTAAATTGAAACATTGAAAAAAAATAAATGAAAAATAAAAAATTATTATGAAATTATATATATATATATATATATAAGCATTTGGAAATGAATAAGGGAAAAAAATTTCTCATTATTTAAATATAAAAAAATATAAATTTTATAGTGCAATACACCCATACCTAATCTATAACCAATTAAACTACATGAAAACCCATTAAAAAGAAAAGTCTTAAACTAATTCAAAGCTCCAACTAAAACTACCTTTGATTTAAGCGAGTTTGAACCAACCAGATTCTACTACTATGATGGTGGAGAATGACCAAATTTGATGGAGGAGATGGTGGAGAATGACCAAATTTGATGGAGGATAGAATATGAATAAATAATTGAGAGAAACAAACATCATCGTTTCAGTCCACGTAAGTTTGGAAAGGTTGTCTTCATTATTTTTTGGAAAGGTTGTCTTCATTAACGTAAGTTTGGAAAGGTTGCCTTCACTTATTAGAAGAAGAACATTCACGAAACAATCAATCATGGGCCTTGATATAAAAATAAAATAAAATAAATGAAATTTCACATCTCTTCATCCACCCTAAGTTGAAATATATATGCATATTAATGAATTAGACAAAACCTTTTGTTAATAATAACAAAAATTTTAAAATATGAGTGCAAAAGAGAGCAATTTAGGCTAGAAAATATTCATAGTTGGAGATTTATTTCCTAAGACAACGATCCACACATTTTCAAATTTTCAATTTAGAGGATTAAAAATAATATTTTTTATGATATATATATAGATATAATCGTTCGAACATTCATCTTGTCAACTTGCTCAAATTGATTAGGTTGAAGAGAATTCATTCTTCCCTCCAATAAATTTTGAAATTTATATTATAATTGTTGCAAATTTATTGTTTATTAAACTTTTTAATTATTATTTAATTTAACATGAAATTTATTATTTTTAATATTAAAAAGATTAAGGGTAAAAAAGGAATTTTTTAAATTATAATATATAATATATATATAATATATATATTATATATATATTATATATATATATATATATATATATATTATATATAGATATTATATATATATTAATTTATTAATGAGAGGAGATTTAAAGCTCAATATGGAGAAGTTGCCTTGTAGCATACATTTAAAAATAATAAAATCATTAATAGATTAAAAAATTAATGTTCACCTTAATTTTACATCAACCTTTTGAATATATATTTCCACAGTGGTTAGACATGGTGTAGAAGTGATTTCTAGAGAAAATTGTGTGATGAATATGTGGTTGGACATGGTGTAGAAGTGATTTATGGAGAAAATTGTGTGATGAAGATGTGAAACATGAGATGTTTACACCTCACCCATCATTAGGGACAAGAAGGAATAGACATAGGTGTAAGAGGAGAGATCTAACCAATAAATAGGGAGAAAGTCTGGAGAAGGAGGATAGAAAAAATTATTAAAATAAAATAGTCTAAAAAACAATGGAATAAATGACCTTAGGAAAACTTTTATTAAAGGGAAATTAAATGACCAAAGGAATAAATGATGAGAGTTAGTTGTAATTTAATATTTAATATGTTAATCACCATTATTGATATTACGAGAATTAATTAATTATTATTATCATTATTTTAATAATAAATCTTGAATTTTTTTTTTTTTATTTTATTTTGGTTATTATATTAGTATTATATTCCAAAGCCCTTAAAGGTATCTAAAAGAGTATAGATCCATCTTAACTCTATAGAAATTTATCGAGATGCAAACCTTTTATTGATTGTAGAAACTTGAGGAAAGTTTTGCACCTCGGGAGATTTGGTTCTGCTCAGCTCTAGGTGCATCCAGAGTTATGATGGATCTATTCTAGTTTTGACCAATACATGAAAACAATTTTTAACTATAAGAATTTTTTTATTTTGAGGTGTTTTATGTATTATATACATAGTTAACATCTAAATTTTATTTATGATTTACATTCTCCACATTAAAATTTCAATACATGTGTCCTCATATTTGGAAATAGAAAACATATATCCATAGGATATACTCTCTCTCTCTCTACACACACATGCGTTGAATTATCTTTGTTATTAATATATTTTTAAATGTTAGATAGAATTACAAATCTACCTCATAGCTTAAATACAAACCACTTATTATACTTAACGAATATATATATATATATTATATATATAAACTTTCATATTAATGATTGAAAATATAAGAATTTTTTTAATTTAAATTACTTTATTTTTTATATATAACCTTCATACAAAATTATCTTATTTAACATTGACATTAAAATATTTTATTTATGGTTGGCACTAATATATATATAAGGAAACGAGTAGCAATTTTTGTAATAAAATTTGGAAACGAGTCAGGTCCCTTCATTCAAGAGAAGCTCAGTCTTAGAGATATGCAAAGAAATTTCCAAAGGGACCTTCTTGCTACCCTATTTATTTCTATAAATTGTCATTACATCTCTTATACTATATATTTTCCAAAAGAATCTGCAAAGCTTTACTATATGACATAACATATAATTTAAAAGACATACTACCCGTGAATTTCGTGTTCCTTGGCTTCCTGAGAAACTTTGAGAGCCTAGCTTAGGTTCACGATTATCTCAACATTAGGCGCATGAGCAATGGTCGGAGCATCCACGGCTCCCTCCACCATTGGAGCAGGTGTATCATGCAGACCAAAGACCTCTTTCAACACACCTACCATGGTCATTTCAGCCTTAACCTCAATGTTATCCACTTTGAACTTCAAAGTTTATCATCCTGATATTCATAGTTTCTATGGACTTTTTGAGCAATTCCATGTCTTTCCCTAACCCAGCCAAATGAGACAACATAACAATCATTTGATCATGAATCTCTTTGACAACTTGCTTGGATGATTTTTCAATCATCTTCATCACAATTCCACTGCTCCCTAGTTCCTAACTCCATTTTCATTGTTGATGTTTGTTGATGCCATGTTCCTTTCAATCCATACCTACAACAGAACAAATATATTCCTAAGTTGCATTACCCAACTCCTATAAATAACCGAGTGACCAACTTGGATGAGACTCCCATCTTTTTGAAATTAAATGAATCCCCTGCTTGCAACTCTGCCATGGCACACTCCTCCATTCGAATCACCGTCGAAATGCATTCGGATTTATACGCGATGGTATTGATGTTGATCTCACTTGCCTTCCCATTTAATTCCCAACTCGGAAATGAACACTTGCCCTACAACATGAATGATGTTCTTCGTCGTGCCCATCTATTATTTAAAACATAGATACCCTCGACAACTTCCTAAGGTCCCATTGTCATCCCTAAGGTATTAATTAGGTTGATATTCCTTTGAATCGGGATTATCCCGATGCTCCACCTATACTCCATTAGGTATTTAACTAGCATTTGCACCAGATGTTGCAAAGAAAACGCCGTAAGGCATAAAGTGCGGAAATCCATTATGTATAGTCTCTAGAGAAATCACAAGAGAAATCACAACATTTCCATGAAGAGTTTCAATGATTGGTAGAAAAGATAAACATCAAACCACACAAAAAGAGTCATAGTCCAGGAACGATGTGGATACACTATTTCAGAATTTATGTGTTAGATGCGACACTAAAAGAGAGTCATAGGCGAGGAAAGATGCAGATATATTCCCAATAAAAATTATTTCAGAATGATATACTCCCAATAAACACTATTTCAGAATTTCTTGTGTTTGATGCGACAGTACATTCGATTTCTTTCAAGGTTTTCTATGTTATGTGACCTATTGAACATAACAATTGAAAGGAATGGTCAGTAGGAGCTTTCTTTCCACCCTCCGACATCCTCCATTGCTGCTTCCTCACAGCAATCTTCTTCTTCCTGCAATTTCCAATCACCATAATATGAAAAAACATATTTAAGTTCATAGGATTGAAGTAATTTGATGGGAATTTACATGAAAAAACACAATTACATGTTAGGGTTATGGAATCGAAATTAATTTGATAATAAATTCTAGGAATATTTTAGAATTTGAGAATATGATAGAATGTGCCTAGTCAATTTGTTTGACCTGTTTCACCTTAATCTTATTTGTAATCTCTCTAAGATTCTCATATTCTACAATATTCATGGATCTTGAATATACTCAAAACCTACCATATTCATGGATCCATGAAATTTTAGAAAAGTATTTAACTTTAAAGTTTAAACTTTGTATTGCTCCCTAAGATTTTCAAATTCTATTATTCATATATCTTGAATATTCTCAAAATCTACAATACATCCTTTATATCCATAGATCCTTTATATCCTTAAATCCATTAAATTCTAAAAAGATATTTGACTTTAAAAGATCTAGAAGGAATAAGTTTACACTTTTTATTGAAATTATCTTCTTACATCTGTAAAACAAAATTTGAAAATGAAATTTACAGTGATTGGTCAATATCTAGAGCTAATATGAATCCATCCTATTACCATTCAAAAAAAAATTTATGATATAAAGAGCCTCTGCATATATAGAATCTACCTTAATAGTGAATGTGAGGCCAACTTTTATCTCCCCACAGTAGTTCTGGTCTGGAAGGACAACATTGTAGGAAGTCGGGGGTAGGCTTCCTTCCATGAATACTCCCTCCAGGGGAATGTTGTGCACCACAATCAGAAATATAAAGATATATGATCAGGAAACAGAAATATTGAAAAACGATGAGAGACTGTAGGATCTGAAAAAATGACTGAGATCATAATGTTGGAGACTCAAGCCAAAGTCAAAACCAAAGCCAAAGTCAAAACTGTCAATAGCCAGTGCATTGAAAAAGGAATCAAATCATTAAAAGATAAGTGAAGATCATTAAAATATATTTACAAACCATTCAAAAGAGGTTAAAAAACAGAAATTCTAAATCAAGTGTTTGAACACTGCAAACAAACCATCAAAAGAAAGGAAATTACGGAGCATCAAATCACAGGATGTGATGTAGCCTCTTACCTGAATAGAGGAAGCTGAGAAAAGATACTCAGATAAAACCTGGCCTGAAAAACATAAATGAAAAATTAAATCCTGTTTGGATTTTGGTATTGGCAGGGTGGGGTATGCGAGCAGGCTAATGCTTCCGGGAATGCAAAAACAAAATTCAGGTTCGCAGAGGGAACTCAGTTCTACTGGTGACCATTAGATTCCAGCCATTCTCGTATGCCGAAAGCATTCTCAACGCACCCAAGAAAGTTTGGATTCAGCAAAGGGCATTGAAGACTCCTGCAGAGGCATTAACCACAAAAAAATTAAGCTTGAAAACTATTTAGTGGGCTGGAGAAATTCACCAAGAAGATCTGCTCGTCAAGATTGATTTTGATAAAGTCCTACACAGATTAGAATGGTATATTACTTCAAATATGATGAGATCACTGGAATACCTGATATAGTATCTGATATGAAAAACCAAAGCCAAAGTCAAAACCGTCAATAGCCACTGCATTGAAAAAGGAACCAGATCACTAAAATATAAGTGAAGATCATTAAAAGATATTTACAAACCATTCAAAAGAGGTTAAAAAATAGAAAGTATAAATCAAGTGTTTGAACGTTGCAAACAAACCATTAAAAGAAAGGAAATTACGGAGCATAAAATCACAGGATGTGATGTAACCTCTTACCTGAACAGAGGAAGTTGAGAAAAGATACTCGGATAAAACTTGGCCTGAAAAACATAAATGAAAAACTAAATCCTGTTTGGATTTTGGTATTGGCAGGGTGGGGTATGCGAGCAGGCTAATGCTTCCGGGAATGCAAAAACAAAATTCAAGTTCGCAGAGGGAACTCAGTTCTACTGGTGACCATTATATTCTAGCCATTCTCGTATGCCCAAAGCATTCTCAACACACATTGACAGATCTTTCATATCTTGAACATCTTAATTTTCTCAACAAAAATGAGCGTGTCAAACTGGAAACCTTGAATCTTGAAGGTATGAGATCACTGGAATACCTGATATAGTATCTGATATGAAAAACCAAAGCTAAAGTCAAAACCGTCAATAGCCACTGCATTGAAAAAGGAATCAGATCATTAAAAGATAAGTGAAAATCATTAAAATATATTTACAAACCATTCAAAAGAGGGTAAAAACCAGAAAGTCTAAATAAAGTGTTTGAACGCTGCAAACAAACCATTAAAAGAAAGGAAATTACGGAGCATAAAATCACAGGATGTGATGTATCCTCTTACCTGAACAGAGGAAGCTGAGAAAAGATACTCGGATAAAACTTGGCCTGAAAAACATAAATGAAAAACTAAATCCTGTTTGGATTTTGGTATTGGCAGGGTGGGGTATGAGAGCAGGCTAATGCTTCTGGGAATGCAAAAACAAAATTCAGGTTCACAGAGGGAACTCAGTTCTACTGGTGACCATTAGATTCCAGCCATTCTCGTATGCCCAAAGAATTCTCAACAAACCCAAGAAAGTTTGGATTCAGATAATCTAACATTTTAACCTTAAAATTATCCAACCAACCTTGTTCAGAATATGATAAAAAAAAGTAACCAGATAAAAATATGGTTCTACTATTTGAATAAAAATTACCAAGTACAAGTCAAATTTGCAGGAATGCTACACATCAAATACGAAGAAGAAGAACGCAGCTAATACTTAGTGTAAACACAAATGTCAATCGCTGGATAAATGGATGGATGGGATGTTACTTTGTAAGTTGGAACAGCTGGTGGAAGCGTGGGAATTGAAAAGGTTGGAGAGTAATGGCAACGTTGAAACCGTCACCTGCACCACACTGCTGGTTCGGGTTGGGGAGAAGCATGACCAGTTCCGAACAGTGGCTCAGGCCCATCACAGGGCTTAGATGGAGAGGATTTCCCCATAAATATTCTGCATCCTCTAACCCCAACCTCCACCATGCAACCACAGAAAAGATGTTCACCGCACACGGTATCCCTTTGTGGACTTGCAGCCAATCTATCACAAACCTAACATAATCGTTGCCTATTCTGGACAACCCTTGCTGGACCTTGTGCACCAGGGTCGAGAACGGCTCGTCCCGGAGCTCTTTCACCTTTGCTCTCACATACCCTGGTACCACAGCGTTGCCCGCGTATTCTCTGGGAAGAGGGGGCTCCATTCTGGCCCTGAATTCCACCGGAAACAACACCATGGAAATCTCATCATTTTGCATTTCCAACGCCAGACTTCTTGCCCTCCACAGGTGCGCGGTCACCACTTCGAAATTGGTGCACTTCTTGATCTTGCCATCCTCCATTGATTTTTCTTTGAGGCGATTCAGCATTTCTACAGAAATGGGAAAGAGCTTCTGCACAAGCTTTGGCCACGGTGGTATTTTGATTGGTTCTGACTCTGTGAGTGCCCCGTCGCCGTCTCTTTCACTGGAAGCTATCACTATGCGAGGAATATCACTGTGCGTCCGTCCCGCTTCCTCATTCAGTTTTGGATCAATGTTGGATCAACAATCACAATTCATTCAATCGTCTAACACCACAAATCTACGGTCAACAATAGGGTGTATGATGAAAAACAAAGACAGGCAGGGAAAGACCACCTCCACCTCCATGCTCCGTAAGAGTCATAAGCACATGATTATAGACAGCACCACGACATAAATCCTTTGTGATAACATGAAACACCTAAATCTTGATGCAAAAGATCTATAGGTTGGAATGTTCTAAAATCCTTTTATGGTCCCGGTATAATTACTTTAATGTGACAACATCAAACAAAGGGTCACTGAACAGGATCTATGCAGAGAGCAAGTTTTTGGCAAGTTTAAGGACATAACATGCATGGGCAAGAGGCTTCACCTCAGTTCTGTCAAGAAAGTTTGTGACAAGGTCAGATCCTAGCCTGCCTTGTTTGCAGCGGCTTTAATGTCTAGGTTAGCTAGTTGCCTTGTACTATTGGTGGTGTCTTCAACATGTTGTGGCATACAAAGACAAGATTTTCGATGAGTACGAACTGAGCATCAGCAAAGGGCAGATGACCTTGGTTCTGTCAATAAAGCTTCTATAACAGAAACAGTCAGATCTTACTCTTGCTAACAGTGGTTTAGTGTCTGCCAACAGGGGTTAGCTAGTTCCCTCTGCAGTAGTGGTGAAGATTTTAATGTGCTATCAGATGTGGAGAGGCTGAGGGTTTGCTGTGGAGGTGACTTCCTCATTCCCTGTAAATGCAGTATATGCTAGAAATGTCTCTATGATCTGACTGTAAATTTTTGTTGTGCTTAGCATCAGTTATTGTATGCAGTCTGAAGTCTCACGCTAGAGGAAATTAGGGCTTTCAAAGACTCCCCAGGTTGAAGACAGGAGCCAAGCCGACACCTGTGTGATTGTGTTAAAATGATTTCACATTAGCATATTTGAATGGGTAAGATTTTCCAATGGTACAGTAGGATTTTTATATCAAATATACATCAACCATGTTCCTGAAATAAGAGCATTTACAAATGGCACAAAGAGTTTTTCTTCACTGTCAGGCTTTGCAGTGTATAGTTTACCCTAAGCTTTGGCTTGGCCTTCCCAGAGGAGCCTTTAGTTTTACCGTTCTTCCTCATTTTTCACGATATGGAAGTTAGTTTTTTCAGTACAATGAAAGCATAATTTTCAATAGAAAATTACAAGTCAACTAATAGACATAAACACTATTATATCTTCAAAATCAATAGCTCAAACTAAAAATATATCTGTCCCACAATTAAACTCGCAACAGTTTCAGATTTCTTTAAGGTAAATTTACCTGCCATTAATCAGAGCTTCTGTCAGCCAGTTTTCAAAGGCTTCAGCCCATGGAGCTGGAGAAGAACCATTAGATCTCAAAGCCCTGAGATCGTGAGTAGCACTACCCGATCCAATAATCACAACACCCTCTGATTTCAAGGGTGCCAAGGCCTTTCCCATTTTGCATTTTGTAGTGGTACTCGCCATTTTGATTTGACTGGACAGATAACTGAAAAACTGGTATGTGAGCTTTGGGGTACATTAAGGAGAGGGGCACCCAAGCACCATGGTCTAGTCCTCTGCTTGAATCCTCTCTTACAGTCTTGAAGCCTGAATTTATCAGCAACTCCTTAACTCTTTTTGCCAAATCCGGAGCTCCAGGAGCATTATATTGAAGCTGCCAAAACATATAGGTTACATGGTAAAAACATAAAAGAGCTTTTCGCTTAACATTGCAAACACCGCAAATAAAGAGAGCAGCTTTGCATCCTAACTTTTAGAAAAAGAAATTCCTGTATACTTCAACAAAATCTACATCCTCCATTATTCCAAATTTAACTAAATCTAAACATTAGGCGCATGAGCAATGGTCGGATCATCCACAGCTCCCTCCACCATTGGAGCAGGTGTATCATGCATACCAAAGACCTCTTTCAACACACCTACCATGGTCATTTCAGCCTTAACCTCAATGTTATCCACTTTGAACTTCAAAGTTTATCATCCTGATATTCATAGTTTCCATGGAATTTTTGAGCAATTCCATGTCTTTCCCTAACCCAGCCAAATGAGACAACATAACAATCATTTGATCATGAATCTCTTTGACAACTTGCTTGGATGATTTTTCAATCATCTCCATCACAATTCCACTGCTCCCTAGTTCCTAACTCCATTTTCATTGTTGATGTTTGTTGATGCCATCTTCCTTTCAATCCATACCTACAACAGAAAAAATATATTCCTAAGTTGCATTACCCAACTCCTATAAATAACCGAGTGACCAACTTGGATGAGACTCCCATCTTTTTGAAATTAAATGAATCCCCTGCCTGCAACTCTGCCATGGCACACTCCTCCATTCGAATCACCGTCGAAATGCATTCGGATTTATACGCGATGGTATTGATGTTGATCTCACTTGCCTTCCCATTTAATTCCCAACTCGGAAATGAACACTTGCCCTACAACATGAATGATGTTCTTCGTCGTGCCCATCTATTATTTAAAACATAGATACCCTCGACAACTTCCTAAGGTCCCATTGTCATCCCTAAGGTATTAATTAGGTTGATATTCCTTTGAATCATGATTATCCCGATGCTCCACCTATACTCCATTAGGTATTTAATTAGTCTCTTCATTATGGTACGTGACATGTTACAATGGATTGATTAACATGTAATACCCCTTCTAGTGTCACACCAACGTTAGCTTAAGGTCTGCCATTTGGTTATTTCCCCTTTTTATATGAAAAAAATTGAATTCATCTAGCTTTCTTAGAAAAATCACAATCCTTGTTATCAATGAAGAAGGTTCAGAGTCTAAAAGATGCTCGCTTCTAGAGAGCCTTATGCATTTTTGGGTCACCACCATTGAGTCACTGACAATAATCAATTTTTTAATGCCTTAGGAGATGCTTATCGTCAGGCCTTGCCAAACAGAGAGAGAGTTTCGTCTTAGTTATTCGAGGCTTTCCCAGGTCCCTAAATGTGCTTTGTTTCATATTTTTTTTCGAGGTTATAAAGCACCCTTTGTTTCATATTTTTCTTCAAAGTTATAAAGCACTCCTCCCACTCGTCCCTGTAAAATATTTTTTGTCATTAATGTATTTTTGTATAACAAAGAATGAATTACACATGATATAATATCAATAATATTATTTTTCACATGACATCTATCAACTCCACCATATCTCCTTCATCCTACAAAGTAAATTATTTCTTTTTACTTTCAATTACTTTATCTCTTTATAGAAAGTTGATGTAAAATTAAGATATTTTTTTATATGTTAATATAAGTATTGTTTTATTATTTTTAAATGTAATATTAGGTGACCAAAAAAAATTATTATTATTTTATAATTATTGTAAAATTTTATTATTGTAAATAATAATAATTTTAATTTATTAATTGTTTTATTATAGAGTATAATATTAATATCAAATATTTAACAATATTTATATGATTCTATTATTATTATTAGAGAAATAATAATATAATAATGATGATGATAATGTAGTAAAAAATAAATGATCATAAAATATATATATTAATACATTAATAATTTATATGAAACTACAAATATTTATGATATTAATTAGTAGATTAATTATTATTTGAATAAACAAGAAAACAATCTAAGGAAATTATAAATCTATAAAAAAACATTATTATAAACCTAATATAATAAAGTTATCACTTTATTGATTAAATATTTGTTAATAATAAAATAATAAAATATGTGTTATAATAATATTAATAATGAAATACAATTATAATTTAATATTATTATTATTAATTAGCAATAATATAACTTTAATTTATAAAAATTTTAAAAAATTTGACCATAAACCCAATTGTATAAACATGTCAATTTAAATAACAAGTATGTATTGAATATTCATATTACTAAAGGACTATGTTGCAAGAAATTCATCAGGGAACTTGGAACTAGAAATTTCCCCCCAAAATTTACAGAAAATGAATAATCAAAAATAGTAAAATAATATAATCAATTAAACAATTAAAATATTAATATAATTTAACTTTTTATATTTAAACTTCTAAATTAAGTTTTAATATAAGAATATTAAAGCTAACCAACTAGGTTACGATTGCAAAGTGTTAAAATATTTTATTGTCTTGATATATATATTTATGATTGTTAGATTAATATACCATATATATCATCGCTATATATTTAGGCCGATAGGCCTTCCTTTGAAAGGGAATTTCATCGTCCCTTTGGTTCTCAGGCTGACACCTGGCGTCGGCCATAGAGCGGGTTGTCAGGTTGACACCAGTCTTTCTTGGTGGCGGTGGTCTCATCGACGGTGGAGGGCGGAGATCTAACAATGAAGGTAAACTCTTTCACTGTGTTGTGGATGCATCCTCTCAGCGCCCGCACCTCCGTATTCCTTTAAAAGCGGATTGTATGTACTTGCCTCCCTGTTTTCCGCAACCGCCAATACACCTGTTGTTTCACTCGCAACTGATTAACTCAAAAAAATTGCATGTGCTAAAATAAATGCTTCTGCCATGTTTTCAGGTGTGCCTTGAATGACCATAAAAAACCCATTATCTTCTCTATGGCAAGACTCGACCGGGTAAAAAATATGACAGGACTGGTTGAATGGTTTGCAAAGAACAAACGCTTGAGGGAGCTGGTTAACCTTGTTGTGGTTGCTGGTGATTTTGACCCATCAAAGTCCAAAGATAGAGAAGAAGTGGCTGAAATTGAAAAAATGCATACACTTATTGAAGAGTATAACCTGAATGGTCAGTTCCAATGGATATGTGCACAAAAGAATAGAGTGCAAAATGGTGAACTTTACCGCTACATTTGTGACACAAGGGGTGCCTTTGTACAGGTTAGCTTTTTACTTCTAATTGTCTTCAAGTTAGGATCCTTCACCTAAAGGTTCAATTGGCTTTCAATTTCTTATCTATGATCCTATCAAATGCTAATTATGCTTGGTGAAGGTTCTACAATTTATCGTTCCTCTAAAAATGGATCGCATCTATCAGTGACATCAATGTTTGCTGTCTTGGTTATGTTTCAGCCTGCACTATATGAAGCTTTTGGACTTACTATTGTTGAGGCAATGACATGCGGTCTTCCTATATTTGCAACATGTAATGGAGGTCCTGCTGAAATTATTGTGAATGGGGTGTCTGGATTTCATATTGATCCCTACCACGGGGATAATGCAAGTGAATGCATTGCTGACTTTTTTGAGAGGTGCAAGACAGATCCCGTTTACTGGGACAGGATCTCCAATGATGGTTTATAGCGTATCTATGAAAGGTAAGTCTAGTGTCTCATTTTATGGCTAATTTATCTCTTCCTTTCCTTCTTATAACCAAGTTTGTTTTGTTATGTGGTAGTTATCAGTCTGTTTTACCACCGCTTCACATTGAAGTGCAAATGCTATCCATTGCATTTTGTAAGTTGCGTTGCTGAGGGGACAACAGTGACAGTCTCTTTAGGATTAGACTAGAATTTTTTGTAGTATAGATGATTCAGTCTGGTGTTGGGAGTGGATCTTTTGCAGGTATACGTGGCAGATATATTCCGAGAGACTAATGACGTTGGCTGGAGTTTATGGCTTTTGGAAGTATGTATCAAAACTTGAAAGACGTGAGACACGCCGCTATCTTGAGATGTTCTACGCCTTGAAGTACAGAGATCTGGTTAGTGCTGTTGAAACACTTGATTCGTTGGTGGGCATTATGGTCATCTTGGTCTGCTTATTACTAGATTGGGAGAACTGGGAGAAGCTAATGTGATTTTGTGAATGTTTGCTTTTGTGAGCAGGTTAAAATTGTGTCATTAGCTGCTGAAGAAATCACTGATGGGATTGAAGAGAAGAGTACAAAATAGCCTGCAGTTTTAAGATATTTCCAGTCACATCATCTATATATTTAGCTGATTCTCTTATGGAAAGTTTAAAGAAATTTGCAGATTGCATTCTTGTGTTTTAGAATCAGAGCTGTTTTCCAATTGTATCCATGATTTTAGGGGCAACAATGTTTCTACATTTGTATTTTCTTTATAAAAGAAAAGTGAATGACAAGGTGGACAATCATTTGTTCCCAGTGAGAAAAACTCTTTTGTCTCTGTGTGTGCTTCTTTGATATGGGTGTTTTGAATTCCCTATTTATTTTGAATAGGTTTGTGCTGTGAATTATTCTTCTCCATTTGCTGGAGGTTGATCTCCAGGTTTAAGAGTTGTGGTATCAAAGCAATTGTTGGCTTCAAAGGGATCCCCTTGTCACCACTCTGAAGAAACTTGGTTCATAGAATCTGAGGTTGTTGAGACCTTGTTTTGAGATATTGATCAAATATATAGATAGGCCTGATTGTCCAGGTTAAGAAGCTCAAACCACTGTGTTGTCTCACTACAGCAGTAATTTTTGAAATAGCCAGCTTTAGTAATTTTTGAAACACTTGATTCGTTGGTGGGCATTATGGTCATCTTGGCCTGCTTATTACTAGATTGGGAGAACTGGGAGAAGCTAATGTGATTTTGTGAATGTTTGCTTTTGTGAGCAGGTTAAAACTGTGCCATTAGCTGCTGAAGAAATCACTGATGGGATTGAAGAGAAGAGTACAAAATAGCCTGCAGTTTTAAGATATTTCCAGTCACATCATCTATATATTTAGCTGATTCTCTTATGGAAAGTTTAAAGAAATTTGCAGATTGCATTCTTGTGTTTTAGAATCAGAGTTGTTTTCCAATTGTATCCATGATTTTAGGGGCAACAATGTTTCTACATTTGTATTTTCTTTATAAAAGAAAAGTGAATGACAAGGTGGACAATCATTTGTCCCCAGTGAGAAAAACTCTTTTGTCTCTGTGTGTGCTTCTTTGATATGGGTGTTTTGAATTCCCTATTTATGTAGAATAGGTTTGTGATGTGAATTATTCTTCTCCATTTGCTGGAGGTTGATCTCCAGGTTTAAGAGTTGTGGTATCAAAGCAATTGTTGGCTTCAAAGGGATCCCCTTGTCACCACTCTCAAGAAACTTGGTTCATAGAATCTGAGGTTGTTGAGACCTTGTTTTGAGATATTGATCAAATATATAGATAGGCCTGATTGTCCAGGTTAAGAAGCTCAAACCACTGTGTTGTCTCACTGCAGCAGTAATTTTTGAAATAGCCAGCTTTAGTGAGTGGCTACAAAAATATCTGGGGTAGCCATTTCCAGATTTAGTAAACAGAATCCTATAAAAGAAGATGATTGTCACAAATCTTTGTATTGGGAAGATAATATAGTTCTTAATCTCATGAGAGCTAACATGATTGATGGAGTTGCAAGCACAAACAACCATCACCTCTGGATAGACTTTTGAATTAGGGAGAGGATAGATTACTAGCTAATGTTCCATGTTTATGTCACCATATATTTATTTCTCTGTGACAAAACTTGGAAGAATAATCGGTGGTTTTGTTAAATAATAGATCTTCTTAGAAGCATTATAAGAAACAAAAATATCCTCCACATTTTAGACATGGGTATACAACATATATCGTTATAGACATTTTAGACATGGGTATACAACATATATCGTTATAGAATGTATTCGCATATGAAGAATGTATGCATACATGGAAAAGTTTATTGATATACAACTTGTTTTAAATTATTATTTGGAGGTCAAAAATTTTGAGGTCCTGAAGACACCATTCCAGGTGGACTAATGTTTGATGATCAATCCTATTTAAAAATATATACATTAATACACCTGTGCAACTTGAAGAACTGTGTACTACCTCGATGAACCCAGTGAGAATGGGCGCGAGATGTGGATTAGGGTCAAGAGGCTTGAGAAACCGCTTTGTGGAGTGTTATGACCACCCACTTTTAATAGTATATGCTGAGAGATTGTACGCCGAGGGCAAGGAGGAAAAGCTCGAAGCTTTAAATCCTGGAGGTTTTTAGTGAAAAATTTGAGATGTTTAGAAGAAGACTCATTTGCCTCGGAATTGCATTGTAGTGCCCGCTAAATCTTAATTATCTGTTGCAGCTAGCTATGCCTTTCATTCCCCAAGGTCAAATTCTTCCCAATTCTCAGTGTTTGATCTCTAATTTCGAGCTGGGAATTGCATTCCAGAGTTTGAAGGGGTTTTGTGGAGGATTTTAGCATTAATTTACGCATTTTACCCATCGGTTGCCACAAATTCTCAGCGTTTGTGGGAAATTGGGGATGAAAAATCTCTTCTTCAGAGAAATGAAGGGTTTAAGGCTGAGAATTTTGAGACTTTAGCATCAATTGATGACATGCAGAAATAGACACTTGCTAAGAATTCACGGACAAATGACAACAGTTCCTTGCTCAACTGGCCATGAGTCTTATAAACTTGGAATAGGGAAACTAGCCTTAGAAACTCCCTTATGCTTCTCTTTCTTCCAGCACATGTCATATTTGTCGAGACATGAAAACAATCTAGATGAACTTTCTGCTGAATAAGATGAAGCTTATCGCCATTTGTGCTTTCTCTTCCTTTTGTCATTTCTCTCAGTTGCATCTGAAGAGGAAAGTTCTATTCTATTGAATAAGATGAAGAAGTTCTGTTGAATAAATGAAGATCTATGATGCTTGTGCTTTTTCCTCCTTTTGTTATGTTTTTCACTCCCATCCTCTTTCCTGTGTCTACTTTCATGTCATTTCCTTTTCTTCTTATTATTAACCTCCCTTTCCTTTTTAAACTGTTTCTTTTGTTTATGGATCTCTTATTCATCCTCCACTAAATTCTTATCCTTTCTGCACAACATCATTTCTTCCAGTTCAAGTCCTTCTTCAACTACTTCGTTTCCCTTTCCTTGCCATATCATCTCTCCCAGTTCTATTTTGCTATCTACATCTTTTGTATTTTTTTGACATTTTTTTGTTTAAATTTATCAATGTCATCTGAATTGCATTTTTTTCAAACCAACATTGTTTTTCTCGTTTGTTTCCCCATCTTCACTATAGAAGTTTCTCTGACCTACACTTGAATATTTACTCACATTTATCTTGCCCCCAATATTCTCATCAAACATTACATCCTGCATTGTTTTTCCTTTTCTCCATGATGTTTTGAGCTTTTGCTAAATCCTCAGTGCATTTGTCTTCCTGGTTTTCCCTTGCAACGTTTTCATAATCACTATGTTTCTCTATAACCTGCTTGGCATTCAAATGCTCAAGATACTTCATCTGGCTTTCAGATCTACCTAAACCCCCATTATCCTTGCCTTCAGCAATATCTATGGCATCTTTTCTGATGGCATCCTCTCCCTCTACCTTGCCCATCATTTCTGTGGAACATCCACTCAAATCTTTCTCCAAACTTCCTTCTTTACAATCCTTTGATATGGAATTTGAATGCCTAGAATTGCAGGTAGAATTGTGATCATCCCTTTCCAATTCTCGACGTATGCATCTCCTCTCTACTCGAGAGATGCTCAAGTCCTTATCCAAACTGCCTGCTCTTGTATGTCTAGAAGGTCAGCAGATATCTGATCTTGTTTTTTCAGTTCTTGAGTTATTTTGATGTTATCTTTGTCGTCTCAAGTATTCCATGCATTATTTTTGGCAGTATTCCCTCCCTCAGTTTTATATCTCCTCTGTGCTAGAAAGATGCCCATATCATTCTCCAGACTGCATTCTCTTGAATCCTTCGAGTGATGAGAAGATAGGTTGTCTTCCTGTATCATTTCCATATACCTTTCTCTCATCTCTGGCAGAAAGGTGCACATATCATTCTCCAAACCAGCTTCTCGTGAATCCTTGAGTCTGGAATTTGAATGTCTAGAATAGTGAGCAGATTTCCGGTCTCCACTACTCATTCCTTGAGATGTGATCTTTTTATTCTCATTTTCAATAACACCTTGTGAACTTTTCTTGAGAGTATCCCTGACTTCTGCTTTATGACTCCTCTCTGTTGGATATGTGCTGGAATCATTCTCCAGACTGCCTTCTTTTGAATCCTTTGATGGGGACTTTGAATGCATGGTCTGACAAGCAGATCTGAAGCCTTTCCTTTTTACTTCTTGGGATGGATGTCTTCTCTTTCAATTTTTATGTGGCCTAGAATTACCTCGCAGTGCCCTCCCTGTCCTACATCGGCTCCAACTCCTACTCCTGCTTCTCCTGATGAATCGAGGGTAATGATCTTTCTTCCTTTCCCACTGTCACATACCATGATATCCTCGGTGATTAACAAGAGAATCTATGTAATGATCATTTCTATATTTACTACAGCTTTGGTGACGATGATGATCTCTTGATCTTGACCTCTCTCGGTGATCTTGACGATATCGAATGGGAGATGGTGAACAAGATCGATAACACCAGCTATGATGATGTCTAACAGAGGACCTTGATTTCGACCTTGACCTGCAAAAACAGATATTCAAAATAAAGTTACTATATATTTTATAAATAATGGCATGAACAAAACATGAAGCATAAGCCAAAGTGAAGAAATTCAAATAAAAGTTAAAAGAAGTTACTAATTATTTTAAGAAGAACAGCATAAATGACACAAGTGCAGAACAAAGTGAAAATAAATAAACATAAGAGTAAAAACTTGCCTTCTCGTTTTCCTAGGTTCCTTCTCCTCTTTGTTAACAAATTCTCCTTTGAGCCTTTTGCTTATTTCTGCAGCTCTGAGAGCAGCTGCCTCAGTAGCAGATTTTACTCTCAGAGCTGCCTCAATAACAGATTTTACTATTGTTACCCTGCTGGTAGCCTGTTGTGATGCCAATGCCTGTTGCATCTGCTTGGCAAAGCTACCTCACCAGAACTACAAATCCAACCCAATTAGTATTGGTTACCACTTTTCAAAACCAGCCCATGTCCAAAAATCAAACAACCATGTATTGTAGTAGCAAGCATTTACTATCAACAATTAGAAATTAATCAGTACTCTTCACTCAGTACTCAATGTGGAGACAATTATTGCTTTACATAAAAAATTGTGGAGACAATTACTGCTTTACATTGAAAATAAAAATTTAGATGAATATGCAAAGTTGTCAAATTTTCCCATTACATGAATGAACTCTCCATCGTTTACAATTGAATGGAAAAACACTATTTACAATTGAAAATAGAAAAACTACATGTGGTTAATTGAATTTTACTTGACTATCTCAATTCTTAGGAACCTATAATTAAATATGAATGCAATATCCTTGCATAGTGATTTGATTCCTAGATGCATATTTTCTAACCTTTGAATTTGAACTTTTAAGCCATGTATTAGCAATACAATTTTTAACCACATTACAATTTTTTGTTTTTTATAAATGTTTTTGCATGCATAATTGGATCTGTGACCCACTCAATTTAATTTAATTTGGTTGATTTTTAGAATGCATTGGCATTTTGAGTGTCTAGTATCTAATGTTTCAGCTTGCAGTTGTAATGACATTCTAGAATGCATGATTTTGTTAACAAACTCTGATATACTTACAAATTATAAACTTAGTAAAAAATAAATAAATAAAATAAATTTAATGTTTGAATTGTTATTGTTTGATTATGAAAATTAAAATACATATTTTTCAATTTAAAAATTCTATCGGCCTCTCTTTGCACCTTTTGGGGCAATTGCTAGTTAGGACGATAGACCTTCCTTTGGAAGAGACTTTCGTCATCCTATTTACTCTGCTACGTTGGATTAGATGAGACCCACTTTCAACCATTGATTTAAATAGTGGTTTCTGCAGTCGATTTTACAGTCAGTTGTTACCCATTTTACGCCGGAGTTCCAGGACATCACTTGCGTGCAGCACAATCCCAAGTCCAAGTGAACGCACCTGTCTGAACAAACTCCTCGAGTGGTTTCTGCAGCCGATTTTACAGTCAGTTGTTACCCATTTTACGCCGGAGTTCCAGGACAACACTTGCGTGCAGCACAATCCCAAGTCCAAGTGCATGCACCTGTCTGAACAAACTCCTCGAGTGGTTTCTGCAGCCGATTTTACAGTTAGTTGTTACCGATTTTACGCCGGAGTTCCAGGACAGCACTTGCGTGCAGCACAATCTCAAGTCCAAGTGCACGCACCTGTATAAACAAACTCCTCCCTCTACATTCGATAGGATTTAGAGGTTAGTAGGTTAGTATAGCGCTATGTATATATTCGCGCAGAAATCCAACTGCTCCTTTTTCTATAGCAACACGGCAAGAGCCGAGAGCAATTCGATTTGGGTCTGTTCTCAGCCTGCAATTTTGGAGGGGGGTCAAAATTTCTCAGAGTTCACGCGCTTTATTAATGGATTATCAATCCAATGCTCAATGCAAGTTCAACGCATCTTCTTCATCTTTGTACATCAAATCCTTCAGACAAAAGCAAAATCGACAACAACAATCCAACGACTCTGTTTTTCTGAAATCCTGCGCGTGGTTTCGGGAGCTCTGGAAGTACAGACGGGTGGCTTTGAGAGTTCTTTAACCAGGTACGGCATTGAAATTTTGTGCATAATATCCTCATTAATGAATGATCTATTTCCCTTTATCTTTAGCGGATGGAGTAAATAGTAGACCCCCCTTTGTAATCCTGCTTTGGATGGAAACCCAAAGGGTTTCGATCCCGTGATCTCAGTGATCTCCTTATACAGACCCAACAATACTTTTCTCAGCAGGTAAGTGCTCCATGATGGGCACCAGTGGTGCTCCCAAGAGGTTCATCCGACCACCACGGCAAAGGGTTAAGGTTCCAAGATGGGCTTCCTTTGATGCCCAACAGCGGGGTGGGGTTCCTAAGGCTGACGTGGTCCCTTTCCCACCTTTTCCTCCAACCTCGTCCTCTTCTAATCATCTCCGGAGAAAGCCAAGTCAGGGTTCTGTTATGGACAAGAATTATCTGGAAGATAGAATGATGTCTCGGCTGTGGTGCAGCACGAAAATATTTCCTTTATGTCTCCAAATTCTAGAGGCAAACCCTGGAAAGGATTTTCTCAATTAATATAAAAGGTTGTTGTTAGGCCAGAGAAATTTATTGATACTTATCCTAATACAACCCTGGTTAGCACTGCTATGCTGCAGGGCGTGACAGATGATGCAAATCAGAAAAAGGTTGCAGTAGAGAAACTGAAGGCCTTGTATGGTTGGGCTGATGAGACCCTGATAGAGGATGTTTTAGTGGTTGTTATTTATGAGCTTGAACAAGCCTCTGCTTCCCTGGAGTCTATGGCTGTGATATGTTGCCGGAGAATTCAAATCCCTCTGATGCATCTGAAGCTGTTGAGAATTCTCTACCTGATCAGAGTTCTGAAGGAGGTGGCCCTCTATTGCCTGAGTCCTTGGGTTTTGAAAATTTACATGTGACAGTTTCAAGAGGACACATGCCAACTGCTACCTCTGAGCCAGAATGGGAGGAAGATGATGTATATTTGAAACATCGAAAGGAAGCATTGCGGATGCTCAGGTATATTTTGCCGCCTATTTCCATGAAGTCCATTGAATTTTTTTAAGGTGATCATTACTGATAATTGGGAAGGCATGAACATATATTATCATCGCTTGTTTTCAAGTAGGGCTGCAAATCGACATTCGAGGGAAAATAGTCTACCTGCAAACATGAAGAGCTTTGCGCATATCCCCTGATGCAGCAACAACTTTCTACGGTGTCCAAAGAAAGTAAGCATTAGAGTATTCACAACTGTTTAAACTAAAATTAAAATTTGTTAAAGATATGATAATTCATTAATGTCCAACAAATGATCACATAAGTAGGTCAATGGAACTGAAAAAGAGTACAATCAACTGAAAAAGAGTACAATCAGTATGATACAATGTGGAAGTGCAAGCACAGCTCTTAGAAAAGGCTGAAAATAACATAAATAAAGAAATAAATAAGCAATATTGCTGCTGTGGCACACAAATAAAAGACCATGGCACAATACAAAATAATCAATAGCCCTCCAAGAAAGAATGAGTGATATAAAGTGATTTTCATTCATCAATGCTTGCTGCTCTTTATAAAAGGCAGAGGGAATTCCTCTTTTGAAATTCTCTCATTATGCCTCTATGCTTGAAAATTCAAAAGCCAGTTCTCAGCATGAATTTATTTTAGATAACTGAGGTTGTTACAACATTCAAGTTCTAAACAATGTTCATTTACTCCATTATTGTTTCAAAAACATGCAAGCAAGTAAAAGTAACTGACTTATATAAAATGCAAAACCAAAAATTAGAAGCTAAAATCCTTCAATCTTCTATGGAAATTTAGGATAGAAAACGACAAAAGAAAGTCATGTTGAGTGCTCTCCTACAGGTCCACAAAGACTACAAGAAACTTGAAAGTAAATAATTATCTTAACATCCAAGAATAAAGATAAGCAACTCATGGGCCTTGTATCCCAGTGTATTGCCAAATAACAATTCAAGGTATCTAGAAGTCCCATTCTTCTTTTAACTCTGAAGTGTACTTGGATGGATGGTTCTTCATAGCAGTTTAGCATTTGTGGATCAGCTACATCATACTGGCTTTACAAATGGATGTTATATGGTTTGTCACAAGTCAGAAATGGTTAAGTATAGTATGTGGAACTGCGAGGTTACCAAAGTTTTAAGGACATGGATTGCTGTTGAGAAAAGTACTTTTGTTGCCCCTCATTAGAAAAGGGTCCTTTCTAGGGATAAATAGGTGATATGAAAGGTAAAAAGAGTGGAATCTGATCAAACTGATAGGCATCTCCTTCTTATGGAAAAATTGGAATCAAGAAACATTTCACAAAGGAAAATAATAAATTGTTGGGAGAATTAACAACTTTTGGATCAGAACTGGCTGTGTAGATCACAACAATGAAAGGGCACTTTCATGAAAGATGTCAATTTCATCAGATCAGAGAATCGGAACTAAAGAAGACATGCTTGCCAGATAGCTGGTTTCTGACGTTTATAAACAATAGTTGGAAGGGCTAGACAATAACATTACAGGAACCAGCCACAAGAGGCAAGCCAGGTTAGTGAAAATGGGCATTGTTAAAGCTGCTTCCAGGGTTTAAATCCCACAAAAAGTGGCTTGTATACTCCCACAAGGAGACCAGCTTAACTGTCATGCCTGTTTATATGAAGTTGGTCGGACACACAACAAAGTAAGTAGTGTCACTTTTTGATAGAGGTTGATGCTCACTACTATAGTGCAAGAAGGAAGCATAGTCCAAAAAAACATGAACAGGATCCTCCAACCTATCAGATATAACTAAAGTCTAATTTAAAATGTAGGGGGAACTTCTATCCTATAAGATTAATTTGGAAAGCATTAACAAATCAACTATGAAGGTACTTTGTCCAATTAGATTTTCCTTTAACATATAATGTTAACAACTAGGTGCGGCAAACTAGGCCATAATGTAGTAGCTAGGAGAGAAAATTGGCAAGTAATTGTCATGATTACATTAACTGCTTGAAGGCAAGCTTCCTCTTCATCTCAAATTCCTTATGGTGTCAGAGCCACTTGAACAACCTTCTTGTGTTTCAAGGGAGCACTTTCCTCATGCTGCCCCCAATCTCTAGAATAGATTCAGAAGGTCAACCACAGTCTACAAGCAGTCAAACACATCTTTTGATAATTCGATATCTGAATTGCAACAGCTTAAAGGTCACCTCCATCAACGAAAGGATGGGGCAAGTCGCAGGAAAAATGTGACACAGCTGCAGTAGGTGGACAGAATCTGGGCCATAATTGAAATCTTTAAAGACTCCAAAGGGAGCCCAAGGGGTTCCAACGTATGGAAAAAATGCATACTACAGTATTGGTCAGACAACTGAAAAGGACTGGATGAAGACAACGAGGAGTATGAAAACTCTTCTTCCAATTTTTAAAAGGTTTCAGTTCATCTCTAAACTTAAATGCTTTACCCATCATTTAGTACATTGTTGAACCTTTATATATACTATAATGAAACTACTTTCCTCTATATCGAGCTGAATATATCAAGCTATCAGCATGTCTTTGGACAAATGTATTACAAATCAAGAATATCCTGCACTTAAATGTATGAGGGGCATTTTTGTATTTATATGTATTGTTAATGTAAATATCCTTGTTAATGTTAAAAAGATAAAAGACTTAAATTTGCAAATCAGAAGCAGAGCACTTAGAATATCTTGAATAAAATTTTAACTGGACTGGTAGTAACTTACCCTTGCACAAAGCTCCAATGCCTCCGGTTGAAATATTTGACACGGGAGATCCTAAAACCAAGTGAAATTTCAACATATGTAAGCTAAGAAAAGGTCAAAACACTGTAATCGTAAAACTTATGGAAACTTCTCTTTCGAATGACAAATATAAATGAATGTCCAGCATTTTTTGCTGCATTTTTCATATTATGCCCATAAATATGTATACAACTAGCAATTGTCCCAAAAGGTACAAAGAGAGGTCAATAGGATTATTAAATTAGAATTGTTGAATTTCTCTAGAAGAGATGTTGGTTCAAGTTTAACGGATGAGCAATTTGAGCTGGCTAAACTTCTTCTAATTGTTTTTTTATTATGGTAAAATTATATTGATAATTCATTGGTTTTTCTTTCAATAGCTTCACAGGAATTTGAAGAGCAGGTATAGAATTTCTTTGTGGGATTTGATCTTAAAATCACTGATTTGTAGATATATACTCAATGAAATGTTAATTGGTTGAAACCCTGCACAATGTTTGATATAAGCAAATAAGCCGAAAAGGTTGAAAGGCTTAATTGGTTTGTGGAAAACCTCGTTTTCTTGGACTGGATTATCGTGCAATTACTTTTCTTAAGATGTTTTGTTTATATCTATATTACACTGAACACATTGAATGTCTTATTTCATTTTAGAGTAAGTTAATTACCCAAAATTAAGAAACCTCTATAGATGGCCAAGCATCTACAAAGCTTTCTAGTGACCAAGGCAATAACCACCATGACTATCCCGTACCATTTGACAATGTTTCTCTACCCAACCAGATTGAATACTTAGAGAGGGAGAAGCAAACCAATTACACAAATAAATTGCCTTTGGAAAGAATTATGCACATACATAGAGCAAAATCCAAATACTCTACCAAGAAGAAAGAAAGTTGTCCACACAAATTTGTTAAATGGATCCACTTTGTATGCTCGTTCAAAGTGAAAATAATGAAGAGTGGTTTATATGTAAAGGCAAAGAAACTAAAATGTGTTTCGATAAGGAAGAAATAAATCTCACGTTTCTTGTCTCATGTATTGAAAAATGGCTTTATGTAAAGAAATAAACATTAAAAATTAAGAAATCTTGATGAAAAATTAAAAAAATATAAATACTCATTTGTTTAAGTGGAATGCATTTGTAGACATTATTTGTATTGTTAAGACACTCTTAAGTGTTAATTTGTTGGTTTATTTTTCCGTCTTACCATGGGAAATTGAATATTAACACAGTTGAATAATTGTTACGGATAATTTTAGATTTCCACATCATTTTTGGTCTGGGAGAGAGAGCATTGATAATTTGTTGCAGTGATCATATGTATGTAATTGATGTTTCAATTTGTTATAACTATCATATCATATGTATGTAATTGATCTTTAATTTTTTTTTTACAGTATACATATTATTCAAAAAAAATATGTGTATAGCTTTTCAAATTTTGATTTTTTTTTAGATTTACGGGCCTTAATGTCCCACAAATTATCATAAATAGATCAATGGGAAAAATTATCTTAAATAGGTCAATGGGACAAGGATACAACTAGTATGAGTACAATGTGGGAATGGTAACAAGAATCCACAGTAAGTCAGATGAAAATGCTCCATAAAGTAACATAATATAATTTTATTAATGTCTAACAAATAACCATAAATAGGTGAATGGGACTAAAGGATACAACTAGTATGAGTCTAACAAATAACCATAAATAGGTGAATGGGATTGAAGGATACAACTAGTATGAATACAATGTGGGAGTGCAAATATAATTATATTAATGTTTAACAAATAACCATAAATAGGTCAATGAGACTGAAGGATACCATTAATATGAGTACAATGTGGGAGTGTAAATGCAACTCTTAGAAAATGCCAAAGTTCAATCTAAGATAACATGAAATGAAGTAAAAAATGATACATAATAGGATAGCCACAGTGAAGTTTAGTATTGTTATCCACATGGACATTAACTAAGGAAAAAAGGGCTGACCATACTTATTGAAAAACAGAATAATACATAATATCAAGTCTTTCTCACCATCTCTTCTCTATTTCAGTGAAAGTAATATGTGAAAACCCATCAATCTCTTATATAAGTTTCATGTTTGTTAAGCAAGTCACATGATGGTTGTTTTGTAGTTTTTCTCTATGTTAGGATAGCTTGATCATTTTCATGAGAAATGCAAGGGTATAACTCTTCTTAGACACTGGTACCACTATCCAATTAGGAGAACTTTAGAGGTTGTAGACAATTATACGAGAGACTGTTTACAATTGGATGATCTTTGGGCGTTGAATTACTTCTTAACCAAAATTGGCAGTGAAGGTCAAGTGAACTCATAGGTTATTTTGTTTTCTCTATTCTAAAATTTGAAACTGAATTCAAAACCTTCACTGTTTCCCTGACACATTTGTTCTTCTGGGTATTGTTTTGTATGGAGAGTTCTTGCTTGAATCCCCTTTGTTATTTATTTTTGGATGAACCTAAATAAAATCTTTCCCCATTTCTACTTTCTACTTTTGAGTGTGTAGAAAAAGGTGAATTGATATTCTTCAGTGTCTTTCCAGACACCCTAGATTCCTTAGTAGCTGCTAAAAGGTCCCTACTAATAATGTGCCACAGTTTTTAGAAATCAACAGGGAAACCAACAGGCCTGGGGCCCTTACCTATTTCCTTTGAGTACACAACTGATCTCAGTTCTTCCTGGACGAAGACCCATGTTTAGTCTGCTATCAGGATTTGAGATATCAAAAGGCTCTGTTAACAGGTTTTGGTAGTAAGATTTTGTTGTTGTCTTAATACACAGAGCTGATCTGAGTTCTTCTTTCTAGCCTTATTCTAGATGTCCTGTTTGCTTCTCTTCTCCCTTCAGTAGTTGTGTGAAAGAAAGCAGTTGTCACGGACCAGAGCTTTCCCCCTTCACGGTTCATTCATCAGACAGCACCAGTAGGCTATGATATCCTCATGGCTGTGGCTTTATGGTCCTCAGACCTTTCTATTCTTTTTCCTCGTGGCTAAGATCTTGTTTTTAGATATAGAGGTCCATTTTTATAGGAGATTTCTTTTGCACTCCCCTTTGGAGCAATTGTATGTATGGGGAAGGAAAAGAAATTATGATATCGTTATTGATTTGCCAAACCATTGTTATGTACTTTTTCAGGTCTGAAGATGTGTAACTTGTGGTTTAGCTTGGTACATTCTCTTGTATACCAGTTTACTTTGAATTTGTCAATATCATAAGCCCAGTAGCGATTTAAGTGTATGTCTGCATGGCAGAACTGCATTAGGCTTGAACTTTTCTAAAAAATTAAGTTGTATTTAAAGGAATATGGTGTCAAAAAAACATAGAACTCCAAACATCAAATCTCTTTGCTCCTTGTACGCTTGAACCAACATCTCTTCTAGAGAAATTCAACAATTCTAATTTAATCATTCTAATTTAATTCTAATTTAATAATCCTATTTAATTCAAAATAGAATGGAAATGAAACACGTTAAAGCTGGCTTCATTCAACTCGAGGGTTGTGGATAACTTTGTTTATATGTATTAAATTTGAAAATATTATTATGTCGTTGTTTATAAAATATATCTTTCTTAAGTTAAATGTGGAGACTTGTGTATTTATTAAAATTGAGTAGGAGTTGATGATGTACTTTTGCGAAGTTGGAGTTGGGATTTTTATATTTAGAAATTTTTTATTTGTTAGGTGGGAAAAAATCATATATTTATTATTATATTATAGTTGAAGAAATAATTATGTTAGAAATTGGAGAGTATTTATAACATTTAATTTTAATTTATCGAAAAAATTAAAATTGTATTAAATTGGTGGTGTCAACACCTATAAATTTATTTTTAAGTTTTAAGTATTAAGTATATAAAATATTAAAAAAAATAATTAAAATTTTTTAATAAGTGTAATAAATTTAAGATTATTTTAATTTTATAAAATAATTAAAATTTTAATTATCAATTTATTAACTTTTGTATAAAATTTAAAATTAATTTAATTTTATGTTAGTGTGCTGATATATATTATTTTTATGAATTTATTTTATAAGTTGTATGCTACAAAGAAATTGCTTGGTCAATACCTCTTGTAGAAGCTACAGTTTATGTGCATTTTGTATGATTCTTCGTCACGATCATGCTCTTCAAATATGATGTAATAGCTTTTTAACAGAGAATGGGAGATTAATGGTGCCTCAATACCAATTGGTGTTGTTCAAAACAAATTGTTATATACTATTGTTAAATTGGGTCTATATTTATTTTAGAATTAATGAAGTTTGTTCTTGAAGATGTTTATTCTAAATGACTATTTTGGATATTTGGCAATTTCTTATACAAAATTAGATGGTTTGACTCTAAAACTATAACGAACGAGGACCCTAGCTTGTCTTTCCAGTGCAATCGGCTATTTATGGTTGTAATAGAAAGGGATTGATTTTCCTGTCATCACAGAGTTGAGCAGAGACTATAAGTGATTCTTTTTTTTTGTAAAAGCGGCCGAACAAAAGTTTCTGAAGAGAAATTTAAAAGTGCTAGCATTAACTGTGTTGTAGAGCAGATCAGACTGTATTTTTTTATTATAAATGCTGGACAACTTCAAGGTTCTCAACTTCAGAGTGGACAAGTCCTGAATTTTCCATCTGCCAGTATTATTGGTGGTCCTGGTTCAGGGCAATTAAACCGTATGCCAATGCCAGCATACGGCCTCGGTGCAACTGAATCTAATGTACCAGAGGGAATTGGACGGATGTCAACTGTAGATTATAAGAGCCAGAATGTGCACATTCTCCAAGGGAATGATTATTCCATTTCCATTACTATTTGTTTATCTTCCCCTTTAACAACATCTGATTTTGAAGGTGGAATGAACATTTCAGGAATTAAAGCAAGCACTATTTAGTATTGAGTATGGAAATGCATCAAAATGTGATGTTGAATTCTTGTATGTGAAAAGAATATGTATACATAGTTTTTAGAATAAACTTACTCGAGAAGTATACCCTACTTTTATGTTGAACCATTTTAGTTTATATTTGTATTAATCATAATAGCTCTGGCGTAGCTTGTGTCAAACCGTTATACTTGTTTTGAATGATCCATAAGAAAATACAAATTACAGATCCTAAACAAAGATATTCAGTTGGTACAAATGATGTGCAGGCATTGCAAAGTTCCATCTTCCAAATGGCTGTTTGATTATTTTTCCAAACAAAAGTATCTTATGCACTGCAGTGTCCACCTTCTTAAGAGTAGATAAATAATTCCAATTTGCAATCACAAAGGATGATCCAGTTTTATGTTGCCTTCCCATGTCGTGACTGGCTACAGTTTTTAGACTAGATCAAGAACCTACTACAGAACAAAACCCTACTTTTACGTTCAATCATTTTAGTTTACACACGCATTAATCATAATAACTATGGTGTAGCTTGTGTCAAACTCTTATACTTGTTTCCATCTTCCAAATGCTTATTTTATTATTTAATTCCAAACAAAAGTATCTTATGAACTGCAATTTCCATCTTCACAAAAGCACATACAACAAATCATAGTTGTAGGTTATGATATCTTTACTGTGTGCATATGGATGCCTAAGTATTTTCAGTTGATAAACGAGTAGTGCATGTTTGGAGAATGTAGTACAAGTATTAGAATTAACTTTTTTTATTTGAACATAGAATTAATATTTTTTATTTCAACATCGGTGAAGGTAGGTAGATTAGGTAGAAGGAAAAACATGCAAATAGGAGTGATATAAAATGAATATATTAGCAAGCAAGAGATCAATGTATAGCATGTAGACCACAAATGAGAAACATATGTAGTAACTCTTTACAAATCCTGATATCTATATTATTAAAATGTGAATGGCAAACATACATATTTTGGAATGACTGGAAGAGAGTATTTGAAGTGAAAGCTACAATTTGCATCATAATAACATGGGTGTGTAATTTACAACAATATGAGACAATGAGTTGTGCGGAAATGATTGTTTATGTACAAACAGTCGTGTTCCAAGAGACCCAAAAAGCAATTCACAAGCGGCGAACAATAGGTCGTTTTGAAGTGGACATTGCTTGAATGTCAGTGAGTGCTTCCTTGCATGCAAAGGCATAGTGAATTCCTTCTGAATTGATCAGTATTGGTTGCAAGCGTTGAACACCGTTGAAGTAGTCTGCTTTAATGGAAAGTGTTAGTTGGAAACGTTGTCCTGAAATTCGGCCACAAATTTCCTGCAGATCAGTTGGTTCAATAGAAAGAAGGAACAAGTCTTTTGCCGTGATGCCCATGAGTTCGTTTCTTGCATCATTGAAAACTGTGACATTCTGTAGAGTCCCGGTGTGGTCATGTAGTTCAATTTTAAGTTTGTACCGGTAGTCACATTTTGGGAAGGCACCGTTACATTTTGTACAATGCCAAAGACTGTTAGAATGTTCCACAACCTTCTTCATGCATTGTTTTCCATTGAAATCTAATGGACATGCTAGAAAGTAGAAGTCGTCCATATGAAGAGCAGTAATTGTTGCTCGAACTGAAACCCAGATTGCTTTATCGGAGAGTTGCATGCTAGCAATTTCATAAACGTCTTTCGTGGTAGAGCACGTTTCGAAGCAACACCATAGTTCCTACTCAAAGATGGAGAAGAGGAGCTATAACCTGTTTCACGGAACCATGCATGTAGTTGGTGAGTTTCTTCAACTTGTGGATTTATTGTGAGAGTGCTTATTGGTATCGTCTCTATTGTGGTGCCATTAAAGTCAGATACACGACCTCCTTTGATTGCAAGGATTATTGATGAAGATAATGCACAACTGAATTATTGATGAAGATGATGCACAACTGAATGAGGGTATGATGGAGGTTGTTGCTCTGCTGTCCACTTCTTCATTCGAATCCTCAAGTCATATCATATCATGGAATGTAGCAACGAACCAATCATCTCCCAATCAAACGACCTTATTATCTGGAGCGATACCTGATCAATACAGCCTTGTATTGTTGATGCAGGGTTTGCTCCATTCTTGTTGAGTTTTCTTTGCTCTGCAAAATAAATCATTTACCCATCTGCCGTGGCCATTTTCGGTTCAAAGGTTTTATCAGAGCCTTCCACCGATGTTTGTAGGGCATTTCAAGTTCTCAGGGTGGAATTCGACCTGTTTGTTATCCGCCAGGTTGGCATTAACTAACCCTTTACCCACATTTTTTGGATCTACAAAAAGCCTTTTTAAATTTCTGTATTTCAGGATTTGAATTGATCATGGTAGAACAATTTAGCGGTTAATTCTTCTCGGCATTTACAGTCTGCAGCGGTAGGTTTTAGGGTTTTATTTTATGAAAAACATCTAATGCATTTTATCTTTAAATACTTGAAATCTTGTGTTGCTTATATCGCTTAAGTGTTTAGAGTAAGTTTGTTCTCTATCTTATTTGTTTTACATTTCCTGTGCTAAAACGTGATGCAGATTCCTTCATTTCGTGGTCTAAAACGGTGTAGAAATGGCCGAGGGTCCAATGGCCGATATGTTTACAGTACAACAGACCGTGAGTCGAGTACTGCACTGTATGTGTGGTATTTCCATGCCACCCAACGCAGAAAACATGTGTGTTAATTGTATATGAACCCAAGTGGATATCACAAAAGGTCTACAAAAACACGTAACAGTCCTTCATTGCCCTGAATGTATTTCGTATTTATAGCCCCCAAAAACATGGATAAAAGCCCAATTAGAATCCAAGGAACTCTTAACATTTTGCATTAAGAGGCTCAAGAATTTGAACAAGGTTAGGCTTGTACACGCTGAATTCATATGGACCGAACCCCATTCTAAGAGAATCAAGGTCAAGTTGCGAATATAGAAGGAAGTGCTCAATGGGGCTATATTGGAACAGGCTTACGTTGTTGAATATGTTCATCAAGATCATATGTGTGAACATTGTACAAGGGTTCAGTCCAACCCAGATCAGTACGTGGCTGTTGTGCAAGTTAGGCAGCATGTTAGCCACAAAGAACGTTCTTCTATCTGGAACAGTTGATTCTCAAGCATGGTGCAGCTGCTCAAGCAGTCAATGTTAAACAAGTGCACGAGGGTGTTGATTTTTTCTTTGTTAATAGTAGTCATGCAGTTAGGTTTGTGAGCTTTTTGGGCAATGTGGTGCCTATTTTGAATTGCAATGACAAACAACTTGTGTCTCAGGATTCAAAGAGCAATACATACAATTATAAGTACACTTTCTCTGTTTAGATCTACCCTATTTGCAAGGAGGATTTGATTTGCCTCCCTCCAAAGGTTGCGGAAAAATTGGGTAACTTAGGTCCCCTTGTTCTGTGCACAAAAGTGAGTACCCATATTATGCTGCTTGACTCATTTACTTCGAGGCATGCTTTTATGGACGCGAATCAGTATTGGAGGGTTCCTTTTAAGCCTCACCTTTCAAACCGGCAGTTGGCTAAATATATTGTATTAGATATTGAAGTTGAGATGGTTTTGACTACTGTGGGTGGTATCAAGTATTCATTGGCAGAGGCAAAGGTAGCCCGTTTTCCAGACTTTGGAAAGAATGACACTATTTTTACAGTGAAAACTCATCTGGGCCATCTTTTGAGTCCTGGTGACTATGCTCTTGGTTTTGATTTCTATGGTGCAAATACTAATGATGTGGATTTAGATAAATACAAAGGACTTAATCTTCCAGATGTGGTTTTGGTGAAGAAAAGTTACGAAGAGAAGCGCAAGAAGAAGTGGGGCAAGCCTAGGCCTTGGAAACTTAAGACATTGCCCATGGAGGTTGAACCATCTTCCAGAGGCAGAATGGAGGATGCGAAGGAATGGGAGGACTATGAATTTTTTTTGGATGAACTGGAGGAAGACCAGGAGATGCGATCCAAGATTGCATTGTATAGAAATGAAAATTATCAGCGAGTGGATACAACATCTATGACAGATGGTGAAGATGTTCCTTCTATACCTTTGGATGAGCTTCTTGGTGATCTTACACTCGAGGATGATGAGCACGAAAATGAAGAAATGGAAGGCTAATTGTTAAAACACATTTCAGAAAATCACAGTACATTTATTACTCACTGTGAAAACCTTCATGCTCAAAATCAATGTGGTAGCACGGCTACACAATGGTAGACATATCATTTCCAACAAAAATCTTCTGCAGTTGATTGTCATGATGTGCAGACCTTTTGTCAGCCTATCAGTGGCATTTATTGGAGCTAGCATATTGAAGATTGGCGTAGCAGCATCAATAATGATATGTTTGAGCTGTACGTTTGAGTTAAGAAGAATTTCATGGCTTAATTTATTGCAGACACTAACATTGCTTTTCCATTAAATTATTGCAGTTGTTTGTATTTTTATTACCATTATGATGCTTGGAAATTGTACTGTCATTTTGTAAGTTGCACAGATGAATAGATTAATAGTATAACGTATGGATGTTGTATGCATTTGCCACATAAACACTGCAACAGATGAAATGATGCTTTAAGAATGCTGAGGTGACATTGTGTTTTTTATGTGTTGGATAAATTGTGTTTACTACAACTATTTTGCATATGTTGGATACTTGTGTGGTTTTCCAATTGGTGTGGCTGTTGATTTTGTGGTTGTTAATTGCAAAATTTTGAAGAAAAGGCCCTCCAGGTGTAGAATTTCATGATGTCACACAAAGCATTTCTCCGAATTTGAGGTTCCTTACCACTGCTATTGAATCTGCCACTTCTGCTAAATTTGCTGCATTTTTATGAAAAGTTAAAATAACTAGGGAACCATTTTTGCTTTAGAATATGAAACATTGAAGAGACCACTCCAGAAGACGATGTTGCTGCCATCATGAAGAAGTAGTTAACGGTAATAAGAATACATTTCTGCTGAAAAAAATCATCATTTTGGTTTGTTTTCTGGAGGCTTTTGTGACCAGATGCTAATTACACAAGTTCATTGTTGCTCCTATCCAATGACTACTATTGTTGTTCGCTGTTATCTGAAGGCAACAGGTTGTCTCTTCAGATTCCATGTATTCTTAAAACTTGATCATCAAAAAAACAAAGAGGAAAAAGTTGATGGTAGAGTTCGTTGTTGCTCCTGTCCTTAGATGCTATTCATGTTTATTGCTATCTGGAGGCAGCAGGTCGTATCTTCAGATTCACGGTATTCTTAAAAATTTATCATCAAGAAAACAAAGAGGAAAAATATGAAGGTATCGTATCTGTTATTTTCATGCTGCTGATTGGAGAAAATCATTGTTGTTTGTAGCATTGGAAGATTGTTGGTACAATAAGAGAGTAAATTTATTAAATGGAAAGTGTTGTTTGCTTTGCTGGTCACACATTGAAACCTTTGGTTGACAGGGTGAAACAGTTCATTAAATGCTCTCACAGTACAACCAACAAAAACTGGGTTTTGGTGTTTGAAGTCAGGACTAGATTCTCTGTCCTTGCTTTTCTCCAAAGAGTTGAAACTGACACACAGGGTTGAGAGTTTATTAAAACTGATATGCATCTAGGAAGGAGCAGTTATGGCAAGACTTACACAAGGAGGAATGCTTTCTGACTGCCATAAATTACATGGGAAGAATTACGCTGTTAAGGAATAAAGGATGAAGACAATTCATACATACCACAATTTAAGAGAGGCTTTGACGATTGTCACCCTATCAATTGTAGACGACATTATTCCCCATGTCCAGGATGGTGAGGATATCCTTCAATATTGGGACTCTGTGCCCAAGGATGTCCCCTTTACGAAATAAATATAGGCATTATAGACTTACAAAAATATAAATAGGTACAATGCTTGTTCTAATTCCTTGGAGAATCTTTTAACAATTCCAGAGCCCTGCAATTTACTTGTGGTTTCAGCTTTATTAAGGACTTGCTTGTAATTGCCCTTGTTCAGCAGGGGCTTCGCCATTTTCGTTTTAGTTCTGTTGTGGATCTTGAACGATTCTTATTTGCCTAGTTAACTGTTTGTAGGCAACCTAACTATTTTTGACATTTCTTATTGGTAGGTTAATTGTTATTATCCAAATTAGTTACTGTAGTTGTAAGGGGTTCACGCTTGAATGTGTTCTGTTTGACCTTGCAATAAGAATTCCGGGAAATATTTTCAATGCTTTCTGTTTGATGCCATTTCCATTCAACTGTACTGAGTTTTCAAACCATTTATTGCTATCTGTTTGGCATTGTCACCTCCAATTATGTTTTGATTTGGCAGCAGAAATACCTCTCCTGCATGTTTGATAAAACATTTAGTATTTTGTGGTTGTCATTATTTGTAAACTCAATGTTTATGTTAATCATTAAACCACTGGAATATATTAAGTCGGGTCTATGTTATGGTCTTCTAGCAAATATAAGGGTCACTTGTATAAGCAAAGGGTAGATATCCTTAGGAATTTGGTCTATGTGAGTAATGGCTGAGAATTAGTATATAGGAGATTATTATAGTCAATTCATATTTACTGTTCTATACTATCTAATAAAATTATGATATTTTTGGTTATAACTTATTAGGGGTTATATTCTCTTAGTATCTTAGAAATTGTTCTGTAAGTTATCATTATTATTATTCTTGGGAGATGTACTCTCCATCTATATTTGTTTGTCAATCCTTGTCATACTTTTTTGAGTAATTTGGATCTTATGCTTTTGGAATGAAGCATTCCTAGAAGTGAGGTAATTGTTATGCCCCTCCAGTGAATTTAAGGAATCCTGGAACTGGAACTACACTAGTAATGGCTGAGAATTAGTATATATTTAGTGTAATGTAATGGCTGAGAATTAGTATATATGATATTATTATGATCATTGACATGCACAATTGTCTATGATCATTTGATATTGCAATCTTTTGGGTATCAGGAGTTATTCTCCTAGTATCTGAGGAGTCATAGTACAACTTATTATTCTTCTTCTTAGGAATTGTGCTCCTCATTTATATTTGACGTGTTCAAGGTTTATTATGTTCTTTTGGGTGTTTTGGATCAAAGTAGTCCACTCTAATGAAAATTCTATTGATTCCATATTAACAAAGGATCAAAGAGTACAACTAGAAAGATACTTGAACCAACATCTCTTCTAAAAAAATTCAACAATTCCAATTTAAAAATCCTATCGGACTCTCTTTGTACCTTTTGGGACAATTGCTAGTCCATCCTATATAGAAAACAAAGATTCTTAACTATGAACCAATACAGTCCATGATAAGATGTGACAACAAGGTGACCCATGAAGTATACATTGATAGTGCAACAAGATGCATGGGAAGCATGATAGCAGTAATGGTACTTTGTGTAGCAAGTACATGGTGCTGCAAACACATTGGGACAACAACATGGAACAACGATGCTACAATGGGACAACAGCAAGCACGGTGCTGCAAACATAATGGGACAACATGGCAAGCATGGTGCAGTAAGCACATTGGGACAACTGTATGCTAAGCAAGGTACATCAGGCACATGGTGGCAAGCATGGTGCAACAAGCACATTGGGACAACAAAGGTACATGATGCAATGTAGTGATGGATATAGTCATGATTGGTAAAGCATGATGAGGTGCAACATAGTAATGATGGGTGCAGCGTGGTGCAGCACAGCGAGGTGCAACATATGGACGAGATGCAACACAATGATAGGTGAAGGAGTCACCTTGGAGAATCAATTGAAGCAACATGTCTTCAATTGATCTCATGTAGAGATGATATATTCTCTTATTTAGAAAGTCAAACTGTTGACTTTTGTTGTAAAGGTACTATCTCCCTCTGTCTCTCTCTCTCTGCTAAACTATTGAAGAACATAGAAGAAGAATTGATCAAGGGTTTCCCCACATTGGGGTTTGTCCCTGGCTAGCGCCGCATCTTGTGTCCTCTTGTCTTGGCTTGTCTTCTGTGATTTATGTTTATGTTCTATCTGCGGTTTACTTTAATGCTGATGTGATTGCTAATCTGGAAAAGATATTGAGCTAACTGTGAAAAATGAAATAAATTGCTCTAAGCATAGAACATACCTAAAATTAACATAACCACTTTTCAATGGAACAAATGACCTCCTCATAATAGGATGAAGCTTGTTTCAACGAATAGGGAGACTTATGATCTGTTGACATATCTTTATTATTTGACTTGGGTTGGAACTTCTGTATATGTGATCTTTCCATCTTGTCCAGCTTATTCTAAAAAGCAGTGATTTGATTTGAATACTTATGCTCTATGGCATTGACTTCCTTGGCATGATTTTCTTCCACAGTCTATCACTTTATCATTATTTGCTTCCATGGCCTTTAAGCAATTTTGTATAGAGTTCATTTCTTTCTCATGATTTGCTTCTATGGTGATATAATGATTCTGTATAGTGGCTATCTAATTGTGGTGATTAAATTCCATGATCACCATTTCTTCAACATGTTTTTCTTCTATAGCCAATATCCTATTCTGCATAGATCCCATTTCCTTGGCGTGATCAACTGTTAATCTTGCTTGGTTAAGTTCCATGTTCTTAATGAGTTGAGCCTGGTTGAATTCCATATTCTTGATTACATGCGCTTGATTCAGTTGCATATCCTTGACCATTTGAGTTAATTCCTTGATAATAATGTTTTCAGCTTCTTTAGTCTCCTTTACTTCATTTTTCGCTTTGACCTTTCTCTTATCTCCATGTTTATTTTCAAAGGCATCAATGATTGATTGTAAAGACTTGAAGCTGTTAGCAGGTAAATCTTCTGTGAAATATTCCAGAGCATTCCCATCTAAGGTGAAAACAAAGAGCCTCATCTTCACGTCTTCATGGTTAGTAGATGGGTCCAAGTTGCTCAAGAAAAGGTTAAAACTCCTGAGGTGAGTCTCAGCACTAAGGGCATTGTTACCTTGAAAAAGACGCAATTTATCGATGGCTTCAATGGCTCCATCCAAAATATCATGTGGAAAACCATCAATGTTAGTGAAATCACAAGGGGTGAACAGGTCAAAAACATCCATGATGTCTTGCTTAAAGGGAAAAGGAAGGGCCAAATGGGTACTAGAGAGAGAGATCCCTGCTCAAGAGAATCAAGAGATTCCAAAAGAAGTGAGCTTCTAACAGAAATTCTTGTAAGAAATGAAAGAAGTGGAATTGCCACTTGAACATGAATTTAGCTCCAAGATCCAAAATCCAAAAAAAACGAAAGGTTAGTTGGGGAGAAGCAGATGGATATCAAGGATGGCTTCTTGTATGAGAAATAATGGATGAATAAGTGGAGTCGCCACTCAAACAGGAAACCAATTGGATTTTTCAAGTGCTAAAGGAACAGATAGAGAAGATGAAAGGATTACTGAGAGGAAAAAAATGAAAAGATTGAATGATATAATGGTGCCAGAAAATGTTGTGCCACTTTGTGGGCTAATGAATGGCGAAAAATATGAGATGATTAGAAAAATGTCGTGAGGCCAAGGACAAAAAAAATTCTATACTTGGCAATGACGCCAAAAAATGTGGCATTGATGGGATAAGAAATGATGAAAGATTGAGAAGATTAAGAAAGATGTCATAAATCCAAGGTCGAATAAATTGGTCCCCGACATCTGCGCCAAAAAATGTTGTTGCCCAAAGTGTACACCTAAGGTGCAATGCTCAGAGTAGGGGCTATCACTCTGATCCCTACTCGCTCCATTTAGACTTTCTCCTAGCTAAGTCAAGGGGGGTAGTCCCTAAGGATGATGATGAGGGGAAAATTTGTTGGAACAACAAATCCTAGGAGACAAGGAGGCAAGGCAATCACTTTTCTAAGTAGCTTGAGTTAAGACTGAACAATGAGATATATATGTTCAATTAGATTAATGAGACATTTAATGATGAAACAATAAGAGACCAGTGCCTTCATACAACGCTCAAAGAGATTTAAAAGTGCTTGCACAACAATATATGATATCTCAAACTACCAAATAAGCAATGCTGCAAGGGGAATGCTAGTTAAAATATATTGAAATATGAGCAACTAAATATACCTTGCAATGTAAATGAAACTTGTATTATTAAATAAATGCTCAGAAAAATATAGAACAATATCGTAAACACATGAGCAAGAAATTTACAAATATAGGAAAGATGCAAGTAAAGATAGACGCTCACAAATCAACAAACTACAAGATGAGATAATGTTAGGCTATGTGAAAGACAAAGATTAAATCTAGTATGCAAATGAAGTGCAAATGTTAATGCAATGCTTCAATGAGATGCAATTAAAACAATATGCTTCAAATGGAATGCTTAGGATATATGAAAATGCCAATCCACTTATAATTGCTATTACTTCAAGTTCAAAAGTAAGATTAGTTTAAGAAAATAACCAAATGAAGCAACAAGAAATTACTCAAGGAAACAAGAGATGACGATTGGAATTAGGTGTTGGAGCAACAACTCAAACTGTCTTTAAATAAAAGTGCTTTCAGGATTTTATTTATGTTAGACAATGAAACCAAGTAATATTTATGAAGAAAGCATAGTTAAAAGATGGCAAATGAGATTGCTAATCAAATAAGATTGAGCAAATAGAACATCTTATGACAAAATTAAGTTAATAATGAATTATTTATACTCAATGTGTCATTTAATGAGCAGTAAACCTTCAGGACAATAGTATGAAAAACTTTAGGACAATAAGAAACAAATGTTTTGACAACAACAATATGACAATGAAAACAATGAACTATCAATGCTATCTTTATGCCAAAAATTTACGGAAAATTTTCCAAATTTGCCCACTTCAATTTTCAAAAATTTTCAGTCTGTTATGATGTGATTTTCAGAATTATATTACATTTGATATACTTATTACAGTCAGCAAATAAAACATGAAATAGACTTAATGATGGATGCACAACTCAAGAAATTAATTCTTTAATGTATTAGACAACTTAGGAACTGATTTTAGGCTAACCAACATGACATTTTACCACTGTTATATTTCACACTTCAAGAACAAAATTATTTAGAGATAACAATCACCCAAAAAATGTAGATCTAGACCAAATTTTTGATACCTATCAAACATAAGTGACCTATTAATGTATTTAACAATTTTTAGTTAATTTCAAACCACCTAGATGTGTTTTTCACCACTATTAGAAATGTATATGATTGCTGTGGCAAACTGTGAGGAAAAAGAGAGTTTAGATGTCAAACCCTGAGGCGTTAAGCCTTGAAGATCAATTGCCCAAGTTGCCAAAATGTTTTCAATACCCGAAACACAAAATTTTACCATTTTTTCTGCAAAACCCACCAATGATCAGCTTCACAAAATTAAATATTCAGATCAGAAATGGAGCAAAGAGAATCTAGGGCCAATCAGGGCTAGCAGTAGGCCCAATAGGGCTAGTGTTGGGATGGGAGAACGCAGATCTGAGGAGAAAAGACAGACTTCACGAAATTTTAAAAACCCTAATCTTCTTTTAAATGCGCAAAATTCAATTTTTGGCCCTGCAAACAAAATTTGAGACAAGATCTTGCCCTCCAGGGCTTAGATCTGTCTCAAAACCCCCAAATCTCCTAAAAAATCTCAGATCTACACCTGTGCAAGTGAAAAACAAAATACCCAAGACCCGATATATACAAAATAGAACTAAAACCCCAAGACTCAGATGTTAGAATTTTAAAATATTCTACAAAAGCTTTAGATCTATATAATTAAATTACAAATTTATCAGATTTGAGGAGTATGTCTCGAACTCCGCTCCTAGATCTGTAGAAACTATTCCTAGTCAGATATATCTATTTAACACAAATTATGAAAGATGATTAATTTAAAAAAATGAGGTACTAGCCCCAAAGACCCTGCAAAAGGAAAATCGTAAGATAAGTCTAAGAATTTAGATCAGGAAGGATTTTCAAATCTTGTCTTGGGAGTCAACTGGTCCAATCAAGGACTTCCCCAACGCCCAATTTTTTAAATTCAAATGACTTTTGCACACTTCAAATTAAACTGTTAGATTAATAGAGACGTAAAATAACAATGTAAATTTTATATTATTAGAGATACATGCTAACTCTATTAAATTAAAATGCTATTGTAAACTCAATAAACTATGCAAGATACTTGTGCAATATATTATTCCTCAAAGACTATTAACCAATAGTTTATAAAAAATAATATTCAACAGAACATTAAAAACAATATTACCATGGGATGTAGGAGAGGAACACCACCATCGATGTAAACCTCAAAGACTTTGTGTTATTATTATTCTAGAAAAGATTACAAGAGAGCTTCAAGTGCAAGTACACAACTCAATGATCAGATTTTTTTTGGAGAAAAATGACCTCTAATTTATAGATAAATTCTCCAAACAACTATTTGGCTTGATTTCCGTCAAAGTAATCTCGACTGTTGATAAAGATTTAATTATCTTTTAATCATTACTGTCGAAATTATTTATTTTTTGAGGAAAATTCAAAATTTTCATTTAATTGATTTTTAATTAAGTCAAAATTAATTATTTTGAGGTAATTTCCTCAAAAAATTGAATTTGACTTAACCACCAAGGCCCAAGGGTCCAAAATTTCTTGAAATTTTCAATATTCTTAGTGGACTTTCAAAATTAATTTCTTTAGAACCAACTTTTTTTTGTTTGTTAATTTGGAGAATTTATTTTTCCTAAGACATAAATTTTACTCAAATTAATTAAATTTATTGTTTAGGTTTTTTTAATTTATCTTTGCTAGAAAATTTAATTAATTGACACATGGGGGATTAATAATTTTTTCCAACCCTCTAATATTTTGGCATCATAGCTAAAATATTATTTACATAAGATAATTACATGTAATCCATGAAAGGGGAATACACTTTATTGTCTAATCTGAGAGCGAAAAAATAATTGCTTGCTACCAAAGTTAATTAAATAAAGTGTATTGCCTTCGCTTGCATCCTGTAGGAATTGATCTTTTACAGTCTGTCCAATAAGTGCCAACCTTAGACTCCTTGATGTAGCCCATAAACTTGCTTCATGCATTTCATTTAATCAATATTGTACTTTGGTAGCATTGCAAAAGGATATACAAACTTGATGAGCAGATGAAAGAAGGTTCTTTACATTACTTCCTGCCGAAACAACAGTGCATGGTCGTGAAACATATGCAACAAGAGCATGTTCGCTAGTTAATAGCATTGACCACCAGTTGTAAATTTTTCGAAATATAGGAACCCAACTTGGAATAATAAGACATATAGAACCAATGCTTTCAAAAGTAGTGTTGTTTTGTATCATCAAATCAACGTCCTTTAACACTTTCAAATCACCTTTTCTGGCCAAACTTATCTCACTCAAATATTGACACAAGGATTTCTCAAGGCATGCTTGCTTTTCTTGGGTGTCATCCAATGTATTTATTGGAGGTTGTTAATTCAATGATGAATATTCTTGCAATTTGATCCCACAAGAAATAGGACCCCAGTTTAATGGAGGAAAGTAGGGCAACTTGTACACTCTGCGTACACGAATAATTGAATTAATGTTAGAACCCATGTTCCATCCAAACTTGGGCAAACATGAGTATAGAAATCCACCTTTCCCAATATCATCAAGCACGTTAATTTCCGGTAGCAACCAACCAGGAAGACTGTTATGAGTTGCAAAAACAATGCCACTCTCAGTACTTTCTAATACTTGATTGAAAATTGCAACACAATCTTTTTCCTGCTAGATATCCATTCTCAAATCCATATCAACAAGGTGTCTTAGTGATCCATTCTCTGCTTCATGAAATATTTTAAGCATTTTATCTCCCACCCTTCTAATATCGGGGTGAAACTCAAAAACACCATATATGCCAGATTAATGGACAGATTCAACCCCAGGGTTTGACCCTTCTTTGATTTTCATATCTATAGATGGATAGAATATACTAAGCATGATGCTTCTTGTCCTTCTAAACAAGCTCTCCACCTTTTTTGCTATATATTCTTTTGTGGCTCTGTGTAGAATCTTAATTACTAAAGTTATTTTTGCTATCATGTCATTAGGAAATTGCCTTGTCATCACATCACAGAGACGGTAGATAATCTTATTAGCATCATAGATTCCCTCAATTTTACTGTTTTTACCCATTGAACTTCCTTTGATCTCTGGGAGCGCCAATGTTGCTCCTAAATACTTTGCAACAATAATCACATCTACAACAAGAGACTGTAGTCTTGTTCGTTCAAGATCCCACCAAACATTGTCATTTTTGACCAACAGAAAGTTGCTTGCTCCTACTAGGCTAGCCTCATTTCTTTCAAGATTGTCTGCAATGAAAGCCACATCTCTTAAAATCATTCCATTTACCTTCCTTTTGCTGTGTGCCCTCATTTAATGCCAATGCTTGATCAAACTTGGAGGTCACGGATGTGGCCGCTATTCTATTTTCTTGAGTGGGTTGCCCAAACATGCCCTGCCCAAAAACTGGAGTTGATGTGTCAAAAGGGAACAAGTTGCTGCCGAAAGCTAGAGTGCTTTGGCTAAAATTTGGTGTTGAATATTGAATTATTCCAAATGGTTGAGTACTTCTAATGAGTGAGCTCTTGTTGGAAGATTGATCTCTTTTATTCTTTGCCTCCAATTTCTTCAATTCCTCAAAAGCCCTTTTGTTCCAATATTTGCAATTCTTTCATGGTTTTTGTGTGCTGCCTTTCCAACTGCCACCATTGTTCTGCATACTCTTCACCTATTATTGTTTCCCTAGGTTCCATCTTTAAATACCCTCCAGGCTGGCAGGCGAGCCAACTTTGATGCCATTGTAATGTACTACAGTAATTTTTCCCTAGGGTTTTCCCTGTAGCAACAAATATTCCTTCTCAAGTACAATAGTTAAAATTGGATTTCAATCATCAATCAATTAATTTTCCCTTTCCAGTGATAAAATAGATAAGTGATTTAAATTTGCAAGACAATAGTACAATAATTTTGACAGGACAATATATTATTCATAACACAGAAAATCCCATAATAGAGTATCACATAATTCAATCTGAACAACCAACAATTCCACAATGAATAAAGAATGCAACTTTACATGGAAACTACAGACCTTGAATTCCTCAAACTTCAAACGTAGAGATCACAAAATTAAATGAATTCCTGTCCTATAAATTCTGGGGCATTAGTCGTCCTATAATACCAGTTTCAAGCTTTCTACAGTCTCATCCTTATGTTCTAAGCTAGTAATTAAACTCTGATGCTTCTGTTGCAATGTTCGATCCGTGGAACATGCGTCGAGTTAGAGGACGGAATCTGCATTCACTGCAGGTCAGACAACTTCGACTTTCTTACAGTCACCAATCCATGCTCACGCTAGACTATCCACAATGTCCTTGAATTTTCCCCTGATGCAATTCAGATCTCTGTCTCAATCTTTAGAAATTTTTCCTTACAGGACCCGATCTTCCACTCCTGGACCTTGCTTCAGAATTCGTCTACAAATGGTAGGTGATTTGACTCCACAAACGACCACCAAGAAGCTTGTGTCAAGTTTAACTAGAAACACGCGTTACTTCAGGAGCTGGGAATTTCAATGGAACCAACATAGAATTTGTCACAATTTCGGTCTGCTACGAGTCGGAAAATTTTAATCGTTCAATCCCGATATGCCCAGAGACAAGGCATGCTTCAATCAATGATTTAATCAAAGTTTCTTTTATTTTGAAGTAATATTCAGAATGAGGAATATGCCTTAGAGCGAGTTAGTGTGGTTGATGAATCTCTTAACCGGAATGACTTAGAAAATATTCCTATGCTAGAATAAAAGGAAGATAATAGAAAGTGTCAACTAGGGTGGAATCTTTCACCACCGAAATTGACAAGAGAAAAATGGGTCTTAAAACCCTTAGAACCTCGGGTTCAAGAAAAAGAGATAAATTGATCCACAAAGCTCCTCTCAAATGACTTTCAATCCATCTTTATTTATAGACTTCTAGAGGGGCTTCATCTTTCTTGAGTGATTGAGTAATCCTTACACCAAACCCCAACTTTTGGGTTTTTTAAGCCCAGTTGCCCTAAACCTTGCCCAATGATGGGTATTTTGGGGTTTTCCCCCTTTTGATGAACTATAGCATATGAGGATAGATAGGCTAATGAGTCCCTTTTGACCTCAATTTGTAGAGAACATTACATAATTTCCAATTGCTGCAATAAGGTTTCAGTTTTGAAATTTTCACATGGTATCAGAGCGTGATTGATCAGTAGGGAAGCTCAGAGGGGGAGCAATAGGGCGAAATTTTCGGGGGTTGCGCAGTGCTTAGCCAGGGAGGGCGAGTTGCTTAGGGGAAGTTCGATTTTTTAGTGCAAAGTGATAGAAAAAAATCGACTTTCCAGATTAAGTAATTACACCAGGCAAAGGGAGCAACAACAACTCAAATTTTTGCTGAGCAGATTCCTTAGTTGGACACGAAGGGTTTTGCAGCAGATTGCAAGAGTAGAATCTATGTTGATTGGAAAGAGAAAGAGCACACACAGAGGGAAAATTTTTCTTAGTGGGTTTTGAGTTTTAGAGCCTTGATTTTCCAATCGAGATTGGCAGTGGTCGTGAGCAATTTTTTCCAGCAGGGGGTGTGAATAGAAATTATAACAACTGAGTAGAGGGAAAGAGGGAGGTTTTTGACTAGATTTGGAGATGGCCACAACTGACTTAGGGATCATGATAGGTTGGAGGGAGCCTCCAACTATGTCATTTGGAAGGCCATAATGTCCTTCCTGTGAGATGAGCATGGCCTAAAGACCTTCGTAGAGAATGTGGTAGCAGTTCCCCAGGATGTCGATCAACTCAAGGAGTACAAGAAGGAAATGGCAAAGGCAAAGTAGATGAGCTTGGATGAAGTTCAGGATCATATAGTCTCACATATATCTGGAAAGAATACAACCAAGGAGATGTGGGATGGTCTTTCCCAGCTATATCAGAGTTCTTTCGAGCAGCGAATGATGTTTCTCCAGGAGAAGCTGAGAAGTGTCAGGATGTAGAAGGGTGAAGACATAGATCCCTTCCTCACCAAAATTCAGGAGGTTAGAGATCAACTTGCAACTGTTGGGGAGACACCCCAACCAACAAAGCTTGTATGATTGGCACTGAACAATGTCTTGGAGGACTGGCAAGTGTTTGTCCAAAGTATTTTGGGTAGAGACAATTTGCGTGGATGGGACAGGATGTGGTCCGATCTACAACAGGAGTTGAGGCGGGTTCTAGTCAAAAGTACCATCAACGGAAGGAACAACAAGGCCGTGAAGGGTGAGAAGGAAGAGGAGAATGTGACCCTTGCATTGAAGGGTCCTGGCCATGGACAGGGTGAGCATAAGAAGAAGAAGAAGGACCTATCAAAGGTCAAGTGCTTCAGATGTGGTGAGCTCAGTCACTACAATACGTAGTGTCCTCTCAGAAAGAAGGACAAGAAGGAGAAGCAGGACTAGGCGATAACGTCAGCCGAGATAGACAAGTTGTCCTCCAGGCTGGAGGAAGACTTCGTTATGATGACAACCATGCCTCCAAGAGTGAGGTGGAGCGACTTGGAGTTGTAGTCCCAGAGACTATAGAGTTTGGCAGGGTCCATTGAGGTGTCTTCCTCATGGATCATTACCTTGGTACAGGGCCCATAGTATTCAATAGCAGGTGGCTCAGTGTAGAGTTTGCAACAACGCAGATTCTTTAGTAGACAATGTAGATGCTAGTAGCAATCAAGATTCAGGAGACAGATGCAATAGACACAGATGATTCAGTATTTAAGATGATTCTCAGTTGAAGTTGTTGCAATTGCAGCAACAACAAATGAGAGGGAGTTTCAGTGCAGATGCTGAGTTGACAACAGTATGGCAAGGTCAGTAGCAGGACAGATGCAACATCAAAGTTGCGCAGTGGTTGGTGGGCAGTATAGCTAGACATCAACAGTGTGATAGAGGGTGGTACAGAGACATGGTGTTGTGGCAGAATGTGCAACACTAGATAGAACACCTTCCTCGCTAAGGAGTGTTAGTTTTTGTAGCATCGGAGGTGTTCTAGCTTAGAAACATTGTGGAGAGGCTAAAACACAGGAGTTCTCCATAACCTAGAAGTGGTTTATGGAAATTCCACCTAGGAGTGTCTCAATTAGATTATTAACCTATTTTTATTTTTTTCCTAAGTCTAAAATTAAGAAAAGTGGCTAATTAATCAGTATTAATTGAGATAAGGTGTGAATCATCTAGAAACTCACACAGATCGACTTCGATATCATCTCGGCCCTTGATTAAGTTTTAATCTTGGCTGTTGGAGGTCGAACATAAGATTATAAGAAGTCAATCAGTAGATGGAGAACACACTTGAAACACTTGTGGAGTTCGATTTCCTTGGAGAGTTTTATATTTCCAGAGAGCCAACAATTGTTCGAAGAGTTCGAGCTTTAGAAGGAAGCAAAGACAATGACAGGGAGGGACAGTGAGCCAGAGGAAGTTTTCCAGATCCGGTGGAGTGCATTGTAGAGAAAGGCTAAAATTTCTCCAAGATGTTGTGCAGAGCCAGTGTAGAAGCTTCAGAGGGAAGTTCAATTTATTGAGGAAGAAGACATTTTCAGTTCTAGAGGTCGGGAAAGAGGCCCAAGGTATTAGAGAAGCGTTTTCCTAATCAACAACACGCAGGATGACTAGATTGGAAGTTGATTCAGGTAGCATGTGTGATAAGCAGCTTCAGTGTGACGCAGAGCTTGCACAAACCCAGTTGGACGACTAGCTTTTCAGTGGTTGTTGAGTGTTGGGGTTGCTCGGAGTGAGGGTAATTTCCATCGAGATATTTTTGCCAGTATTTTCGTTGCAGGATTTCCAGTTTGTGCATCCAGATTGTACTTAGAATTTCTCACTGCAACATAATAACAAAACCCTCATCTGCTACACCGGTTTTCCTATGTTAGGTTTTTTCGTGGACATTTGTCCAAAATAACTATGTTAATTTTTTTGTGTGTGTGTGTGCTAGGATATATCTTAGTTTCTAGCGCTATTATTTGCAGTAGTTTTATTTGTGAAGTTGTAGTGTGAATTATTTGGTATTTTCCGTAGCAAATAAATTGTTAAATTAATTAACAGTTAGAAAAATAATTTCCAGTTGCTGCAATAAGGTTTCAGTTTTGAAATTTTCACAAGAATATCTGTTATGTGAAGGGCTTGGGGGCTGGATATGCATCTTGAATGCCTTTGGGTACCTATCTAGTGTTGAAATTTGATGACTAAAAAGTTTCTTGCAATCCCAACCCGGTTTTAATTTCAGCTTATCCCTCCCATTCAGTTAAATGCCCTTTCCCATAAACATACATTCAATATATAGAATTTTGGAAATGAAATTTTCAGATTAAAACACAAAGGATTGTCAACACATACTGAAAATAAGTATGGACATAAATAGACCAACAACACACATAAAAATACACAGATTTTTGGTCAACTTAGACCCAGGCAAAACCCCTTCAATCTTTTCTGGGGAAAACTTGTTAGAGAGCTCTTCAAATTTATTTATCTTTCAAGTTCAGGGAAAATACAATTGCAGACAAAACAAAACAACAAAATACAACTTATCTCTTCAGCCCAAAACTCCTTGAAAACCGTGCTCACTTTGCCTCGATTTCCATGCCCACTTGAAGCTGAAAATATGTACTGTATAGATTCCGTACGGACTATACGGATTTACGTACCGTTGTACGAACTGCACGGATTTTTCATTTTTTTTTTCTTTCAAAAACTTCTCACGAATGGCGCGCAGCTTACAACATTAAATGTTTTTCGTATTGTACCTTCTGCTGTCTTTTATGCCTTGATTTCCGTGCCCAGCTTTGCCCAAAAATCACTCCTTCAGCTTGCTACAACAAATTTCTCCTTTAGAACATTTCTCCAGCTCTCAGCCTCCTTTCTCCAATCTGCTCATGAAGAATGAATGCAATTTCTCTTTTCTTTTCTCCCTTTTGTTTCCCTAAATGACTTTTGGGCAACCCTAAGATGTAACGGCTTAGATTCATTTAGATCAAGAGATGAGAATAAATGTGCATTTAATTTTCACTTTCTATTTTTAACTCACCCATTAAATAAAGTACCCACATTGTACTTTGTCTAAAGTCACTTTCACTTTATAATTTAACATTGAATTTACCACTTATAAAGTCACTTTCACTTTATAAAGTCACACTTAGAAAAATAATTATTTTGGATACTTTTCCCTCGGTAGAGACTAACCCATGGGAAACCACTTGTCGAAGGTACATTAAAAATCAACACTCCTTTTTACCGAGGAAGGTGTTTCTCACCACACCCATCTTGTCCTTGAAATGGACATGCTTGCCTCTTGGCAAGGACTTCGTGAGAACATCAACCACCTGCTCATTTGTCGATATATACTCCAGCTTCACTGCTCCCTTCTGAACGTAGATTCTGATGAAATGATATCTGATGTCAATGTGTTTTGACCTATCATGAAACACTGGATTCTTCGTGTGTTAATGCAACTCTGATTATCACAGTGAATAACCATTGGTCTTAACTCCTAATCAAATAGGCCATACAACAACTTGCAAAGTCAAATGGCCTCACAACTAGCCTGGCTAGCAGCCATATACTTAGCCTCAGAAGAGCTCAAACCAACTGAATTTTGCTTTTGACTGAACCACGGCACAATTGCTGAACCCAATCCAAAGCAACACCCTGAAGTGCTTTTCTTGTGATAAGCACACCCTGCCCAATTTGAATCTGTGTTACTTGCCAACCTCACTCCATCTCCCCACCTATAGTCCAGACCATAATCAACAGTCCCCTGCACGTAGCAAAGAATGTGCTTTGCAACGACCCGTGTACCCTCCTGGGCTCAACCATGAACTGGTTAAGTGTGTTCATTGCAAAGCATATATCTGGCCTAGTGTTGAACAAATACATCAAGGACCCAATAAGCTACCTATACAATGTGGGATCCACCAAACTAGAATCTGAAGCATGAAGCTTTTTCCAGTTGGTGATCATAGGAGTAGGACATGAGTCTACAGTTTGCCATGTGAAATCTACTCAACACATCCACAACATACTGCTCCTGCCCTAGAAAGATATGCCCCTCCTCCTGCCACACCTCAAGCCCCAAAAAGTAATGCATCAGCTCAATGTCCTTCATCTCGAATTCCATAACAAGATCCTCCTTGCAACCTCTAATCAATCTCTCTGCCCCAGTAATGAATAAGTCATCAACATACAACACAAGAATGAGCGGATCATCCCCTACAACAATGTAGCATAGGTTCGGATCTACATCACTCTTCGTGAAACCCATCTGCTACAAGTAAGTATCAATCCTCGAATACCAAGCTCTCGGAGCTTGCTTAAGTCCATAGAGTGCTCACCTCAACTGACATACATGGGTCTCCCGCCTAAGTACCTAAAAGCCCTGTGGATGCTCAACATACACCTCCTCCTCTATAACTCCGTTCAGAAATACGGTCTTCACATCCATCTAATGGATCTACCAACCCATTTCTACATCAATAGAAATAAGGGACCAAATAGAAGTGTATTGAGCTACGGGAGCGAAGGTCTCATCATAGTCAACTCCCGGTATCTGTGAGAACCCTCTAGCCACAAACCTCGCCTTGAACTTCTCTGCCATCCGCAACATGCTTGATCTTGTACAACCACCTGGAAGTCACAACTGACTTGCCCACAAGCCTAGGAACCACTTCTCAGACATTGTTCTTAATGATAGAGGCATACTCCTCTACCATAACCTCTCTCCATACCTCCTGGTTGGCAGCCTCCTCATAGCTAGTAGGCTCAGAGTCAACAATGCTGGAAGCCATGGCGACAAAATTACAAAACTGGTCAGGTGGCACACTCTCCCTATTCACCCTCTTCAGAGGACCAATGGACTTCACTTCCTTCAAGGTGTCTTGAAGCCACTTGGGCCTCCTCTTCCCTGAAGAAGCTTCCCCATAAGGAACCTCATCCTCCCTCTTAGTTTGGTCAACCTAAAGGTCTGCCAACTGACCTTGGTGTGCATGTACCAACACTTGTCCTCGAAGAACTTGTACTGACACCTCTGCCTGTGTTAGCTGAAGTGCCATGTGAACTTTGTACTAGTGGAATCCCTAAAGAAGTGCTCGGTGAACTCGCCATTGGTGCCCCAGATGTCACTGACACTGAACTACCTCATGTACAAGTCGATCCAAAACCCTGAGATCCTACTCCCTGTACCTGACCTCCCTGGTGAGAAGTCTGTGACTCTCTCTCATCATACTCTCATGATCTTTGATAGGCCCTCTCCTCCTCGAACTTCACATCCCTCCTAATCACCACTCTTTGTTTATAAGGAATGAAGATCTCGATAGGCCTTCAAAGTCTTGCTGTAACCCATAACGATACCCTTCTTTGCCATGGGTTCCAGCGTCGTCCTCCACTCCTTAGGGATATAAGAATATGTGAGACATCCAAAGATACAAAGATGTCCCACATGAGGCTTCTCTCCAGTGAAAGCCTCCTCCGGAGTCATATTCCCCAATACACTGTGAGGACTCCTGTTCTGAAGATAAACAACAATATTGTAGGCCTCAACCCACAAAAACAAAGGCAACCCCTGATCATGAATCATCACTCTAGCAACTCCAACAATATCTTTGTTCTTCCTTACAGACACCCCATTCCGTTGAGGGTTGTAAGAAATCGTGAACTCTCTCCTAATGCCCTCCTGTGCACAGAAGTTAGAAAACCCACTATCGGTGTACTCACCACCATTTTCTGACCTCAATACCCAAATCTTCCTACTTGTTCGCTTTTCCACAAGAGCTTTGAACTCTTTAAAGTAATTGAAGACCTCACCCTTGGTCTTCAGGAAATATCTCCAAGCCCTCCTAGAGTAGTCATCAATGAATATAACATAATACTCATAACCACCCAAAGACACATGAGACATACAACCACTAACATCAATATGAATCAATTCTAGTATACCTGTAGATCTGTTGTTGCTCGCTGGGAATGGTAACTTGGTGTACTTTCCCAAAGCACACCCTCTGTAGACCTCATAATGCTCGACATTGAAATCAGGAACTCTAGTAGTGATCTCCCTCAGTACTCTCAAAGCTCCATGATGCATATGCACCATCCTCTGGTGCCATAATTCGCACAAGTCTCTACTGTTGCTGGTACTAGTGTGAGTGCTACTAGATGTGCTACTCACTAATGCTCCTGAAGACTGAAAAATGAACTCGTATAGTTTCCCAGAGCGAACTCCAATCACTTTGGGCAAAGTGATGGAAGCTCCCCTGGGATGCATCAATACCTACCCTCTTGAGAAAGTGACGTCAAACTCCTTCTCCTCCATAGCAGACACTGAAATCAAGTTCTTCTTCATTTCCGAAACATATAAAACATCCATGACCTTCAAAGGAGGCAAAGACTCCCTCTCAAAGGTCACAGTGCCCACACCAACAACTCTCACAGTGCGGTCATCTCGTAGTACAATCTCAATATCAAGTGCCCTCTCTGCAAGCTTTGAAAAGAACTCCTGTGCTCCTGTCATATGGCGGGAAGCCCCGCTGTCTATGTACCCACACATCGGATGATGTACTCCTACTAGATGTAGAAGTAGTAAATGAAAAGTCCTTGTCAATCTGTGAAGCAAACTTCTCCACCTCTATTGAAGCTACAACACCTTTCTTCCCCTTGTTCTTCCTCTTAGGACACGTAGCAGCATAGTGTCCCATCCTCTAACATGTCCAACATTTGACTTTGGACATATTCGTATCTTTCTTCTTCTTCTTCTCCTTTCCCTTAGCCCCATCTGATGAAGCCCCTTTCTTAGCCTTCCCTTTGTTCTTCCCCCGGTAGTCAAGGCTACATACTCCTCATCTACTATCTTCACCCCACCACTGCTAGTCTTTCGTATGTCATGTTGCACACAATCATCCCATAATTTGTTCCAATTGGGAAGATTCTCCTTAGAGGTAACAACATCTCGAAAGACCTCTCAAGACTTAGGAAGTCCCGCTACAACTATCTTGACTAACTCTGTGGGTGCAACTGCCTCACCAATAATAGTCAAATCATCACATACCTGTTTGACCCTCCCAAGATAATGAACTACTCTTTCAACCTTTGTCATCTTGATGTTTTTCAATTGTTCTTTGAGTACCATCTTATTGCTCTTATTGGTACTCTGATCGATAATGGTTAGAGTCATCCACATCTGACATGCATATGTGTTTCCTCTCACTTGAGTAACCACATGATGCTTCAGACTGTCCATCAAAATCCTTTTTGCCTTTACATTAATTTTGTGAATTCAACAAGTTCATCTGCAATAGTGGGAGGTACAACCACTTGTCGCACTATGTTCGAAACTGCTGCCTCTTCAAACACTGTCTAAATTCTATTCTTCCAAATGGCATAGTTGGATATCCCATATAGTCTATCCTCTATCCCTAAGAACATGGCCATGACTGCTGTCAAAAATTTACAAAACCAAGAAAATGGAGAAATGAACTTTCCAGCACACCTTGCTGTCCCAAAAGTTCAGCCTGTCTAAAAATTCACCATGCTGTCCCAAAATATCAGTTTGCTGTCCAAAAATTCAGTTTGTTGTCCAAACCACTATTTGCTGTCCCAAATTATTGTCTGCTGTTCAAACTGCAATTTTCAGCTTGTAGCTCTGATACCGTGTTGAAATTTGATGACTAAAAAGTTTTCTGCAATCCCAACCTGGTTTTAATTTCACCTTATCACTCCCATTCAATTAAATGCCCTTTCCCATAAACATACATTCAACATATAAAATTCTAGAAATTAAATTTTCAGATTAAAATACATGGGATTGTCAACACATGCTGAAAATAAATATGGATACAAACAGACTAGCAACACACAAAAATACATAGATTTTTGGTCAACTTAGCCCCAGGCAAAACCCCTTCAATCTTCTCCGGCTAAAACCTGTTAGAGAGCTCTTCAAATTTATTTATCTTTCAAGTTTAGGAAAAATACATTTGTAGACAAAACAAAACAACAAAATACAACTTATCTCTTCAACCCAAAACTCCTTGAAAACCGTGCCCACTTTGCCTCGATTTCCATGCCCACTTGAAACTGAAAATTTGTACTCTACAGATACAGACTATACTGTACGGATTCTGTACGGACTGTATGGATTTCCGTACTACTGTAAAAACTGTACGGATTTTTCAAAAAATATTATTTTTTCTCAAAAACTTCTCTCGAATGGCGTGCAACTCACAACATTAAATGCTGTTCATATTGTACCTTCTGTTGTCTTCTATGCCTTGATTTCCGTGCCCAATTTTGCCCAAAAATCACTCCAACTTTCTGCAACAAATTTCTTGTTCAAAATTTTTCTCCAGCTCTCAGCCTCCTTTCTCCAATCTGCTATTTCTATACTGTACTGTACAGATTGTACGGATTTCCATACTGCTGTACAAACTGTATGGATTTTTCAAAAAAATATTATTTTTTCTCAAAAACTTCTCTCAAATGGTGCGCAACTCACAAAATTAAACGCTGTTCATACGATACCTTCTGCTGTCTTCTATGCCTTGATTTCCATGCCCAATTTTGCCCAAAAATCACTCCTTCAGCTTTTTGCAACAAATTTCTCGTTCAAAATTTTTCTCCAGCTCTCAGCGTCCTTTCTCCAAGGCGTTACTTTGCATTAATCTTTTATGAATTAGTGCTTTGATTGTTGGTACTTTTATGCTATAAAGTTTTGTGCCACAACTCTATGAAGAAATAATATATGGTTATTGTCTCATTTTTTATAGAGGTCGGCAATATTCCCTAGAGTTAAAAGAATGCTTTGTGGTCACTGTTGAGTTCAAGGTGTCAACAATGATGCTACCCCTACTTGAAAGTATTTGTTGATGGTTTCTCAATTCAATGATCCTGAAAGAGGAACGTAAAATCACAATGAAGGAAGAGAATGTTGAGAGCATTACAACTTTGCACAAGGCCACTGATTTTATTGAGAAACTTGTTGTGAAGAAAGGGGCCTAAGGAAAATCCAATCACATTATGTGGATTTTATATTCAGTGTTATTTCTTGGAGGCACATGCATTTCTGCCAGTGGCTTGGAAGGTCCACATTGGCCATAATTATATGGAATGGTTGTCTAAGGTTTTTAAAATGCTTTGGTATCATTATTTTTTCTCCATTTTTTCCTTTGATCTGGTAGAAGGTTTGGCTCGAACATTAGTGGTAACAAGCTTATGGAATCTTTCAAAGGAAAGTTGTATGAACACATCCTCTATTGCTAGCACAAATCTAGTTTGAAAGAATTGATGACATGTTCATTTCTTCAATATGCAGAAGGAATAGAGAGAATAATTCTCTAGTCAATCTAAAAGATCCCATAACTATGTCAAATCTGAGATGCATAAGATTTATTTCAAATAGAGGACTAAACCATACTTATTTTTTATGGAGGATATTGCCTAAATTTTTTGAAGTTGAACCATGTAATCTTATAGTAGTCTGTTACAAAGTTGATGATGACTAGAGAAATTTGTACAATCACTGGATATCCCCTTCATTCTTTTCATTGCAAGCCAGACCCCCTTGTCATTGATGTCAAAGGGGGAGATAAGAAAATGTAAAGAGAAGGTTTTTTTTCAGGACAAAAAGGGGAGGAACAAAGTTTTGCCATCAATGCCAAAGGGGGAGATTGATGGCATTATTGTCATTGGTAAAGGAGCAACAGGAGTAGCAAGGTATGCAGGAGCAACAATAAGGCAAAGAAGGAAAAAATGTAATGAAGAGGCAACAAAAGCAGGCAAAGGAGCAGGAAGCATCAAAGATGAGATGCAAAGGAACAACAAGAAGTTACAATGAAGGAGAAGCAACAAGCAAAGGAGCAACAACAATGAACACTGAAGGAGAAAGAAAGGAAAAGGAACAACAACAAGGGACAATGAAGGAGCAACAACAGGTAAAGGAGAAACAACAACACAATTTATACACTAATGAACCACATCAACAATACAAAGGAGCAGAAGAAGGAGGAGGAGTTGTGATACATTGAAATGTTTTGATAGTGTTGCAGAGATTGCTATATTGAAGAATTTGTTATGATGTGAAATTGATGATTGAGTTGAATTGTTGTGATGCAAAGGCAAGACTCCAAGGAAAAGGAAAATATGTTGCAAAGATTGTTGTGATGCATTAATGATAAACATTGTTATTTGATGTTGGCATTGGGTTGATGCATTTAATCATTACATGTAGCCGAAATTAATATTGGATGGATTATTTATTTTTGTGTTTTAATATTCAAGATATGAAGAGTTTGTAAATGAATGAGTGGAAGGCAAAGAATCAACCCTATTGATTTCATATTCCTACGTGGGATACAAACAACCAAGAAACTATATTTATAAAATATGTGATTTTGGAAGGCATTGAATGTTAGAGTGTGGGAGAATGTGTGAGAGATGATTGAGGTATTATGCATTAGTTACCTGACACATATGAAGCTAATGTGAAACAAATTTGAAAGTACTAAGAGGCAGCAGTGAAGATGGAGATATGCATAACTTATGACTAGGTAAACCAACACATTGTTGTTTCTTGCTTGCATCAAGGGATTATTGTCTTTTTTCAAGTAGTGGCTTGATAAACATCAGGTTGGAGCCTGTTGAGGTAGGATCTTCCTATGGGTTGTTGCCTAACAAAAACATATGGGAGTAGGAGATTCCTTGCATGTGGCAACTTGCAGAAAATTGAGGTAGCAGCCTCCTGAAGGTTGGAGCCTACAAAAAACCAGATGCAATAAGGAGTAGGAGCTTGCCTTTGCATCACAACAATAATAAAATAATGGCTTTCTCCCTTTATGGGTTTCCACATATATCTGGTGTCAATATGTGCTTTTATTATGTGTATATGTGATGTTTTGGTTTACTTATTATTCGCTGTTCACATATTCAATCTGCTGGTCATTATTTGTTAAGCCACTCATGTAATGTTTCAGTTAATGAGTTTAATGAAAATAATTTTAATGTGCATGAATATGCTAAACTGATTCCGCCCCCCTTCTCAGTTCAGTCAATTTTTTATCAATTGGTATTAGAGCACGGGTCACGAGTTTGATACACACCCGTCTCGCGTTGGGGGGAGATTGTTGGACATTGGGTAAACCAACACTCCCTGTGTGTTTCGTGACATGGACTAACCACCTCTCGTGGATCCTTGTCTCTGGGAATGAGATTGTTGGTTAACACCCACGAGTTTTGGTCTAACACCAATTGTGATTCCCAACAAGAAATTATGGTGTATATTTGCAACTGTGCATGCAATTTTAATCAAAATCGCAAGACACAAACCTACTCTGCTACTTTACGGAAGTTAATTCACAATTTAGAACAAAAATATCAGGCATGCAATAAGAAATAACACACATGCACAATATTTCTCCTGGGGAAAGCAATTTGCTAAAAACCCCAATGTCTGCTTGCATTAATCTGATGAATAGAGATGTATTACAATTGCTTTGCTCAAATGAGCACAACGTGCAAGTGAATAAACCATCTCTCTTCTCACCTAGAAGCTCCAACCCAGACTTAATCATTTTTTGCCTCTGTTTGAGCCCTCATTTCCTTGCGCAGTTCCTTGAGAAATTAGGCCACTATTATTTAGGAATTTCTCCAAAATGATTTTGCAATTCCCAAGGTTGATAATCAGACTGCATGTAACACTTGTACAGCCAAGACTAGTCTACAAATAATGTTACACTACCTTGGAATCTCCACCACAATTAGGGAAGTTGAATTATTTGCATGCACTAGCTATTTTGGGCTGATTGATCAATTAACTAGATGATCACTGAGTTTGACTAAAGTCCCACTGCACAACTGACCTTCCACTAGTTCCTCCAATAGTTGGAACTAGTTTAACTGAAAGCAACTTGAGATACATTAGGGGAATTTTGAGGTCTAAAATGAGTCTTCTACGAAAAAGGTACAATCAAAATAAAGTTTATAAGAACCAATAGGATTCAAGATGATGATGTCAACCATGGGGGATGATTCATCATTTTTGGAGTAAAACAGTAAAAATATTAAAAAATAATAAAATAATAAAATAATAAAACTACTTTTTCAATTCGTATTTTCAACTTATCTCCCTAAGGTTTTACTCAAATTTCGAGTGGGAGTACTCGTTGGATGCAAAATTTAATTCCTCATCCAATGAGTACCCATGTTGCATACTTTTGATGGACCCTGTGACATGAAAAATAAGAAATGCATGAAAAAATGTGATTGAAATAATGTTTTTCATGTATTTCTCATTTTTCGTGTAGTATGGTCTATCAAAAGTATGCAACATGGGTACTCTTTGGATGAGGAATCAATTTTTTCATCCAATGAGTGTTTCTGCTCGAAATTTGAGTAAACCAATCGAGAGATAAGTTGAAAATACGAGTTGAAAAATAGTTTTGTTTTGTTTTGTTTTGTTGTTGTTTTTTTTTTTTTTTTTCCCTCTAAAATTTGATGATGTAATTTAATCTTATTTTATTATTTACACTATTATTTTATAATTTTCTTAGGAGGCCTATTTTAGACCTAAAAAATCCCCAATCACTAACCTTGATTGCTACAAATTAGCAATCACACATGCTTAATTGAACTCTAACTCTTTCAACTCATATTTACTAAGTAAACTGGGTGACATAAACCATATCACACAAGCTAACTACATCCAAGTTGTCTGTTGATGTGGAAATTCAAATTTTCTCAATTTAATCAAGGAAAAATCAAATTGAGAATCTATTGCTGCATTTTTCAACAATCCCTCTCAGCAAGAAAGGGATTATCAATCACCCCTATCCCGCACTTGTGGAACTCAAACTTCCCTCTTGACAAAGTCTCTATAAAAATGTTAGAATCTTGTTCCTTTGTTAGAATGTAGTGTAACAACATTATCTGCCTCTGCACATAGTCCTGTAAATGGTGATACCATATATCTATATGATTGGATCGATCATAAAATACATGATTCTCAAAGAGCTTGATGCAACTCTCTTTATCACAGTTGATCACAGTTGGATCCATCATTTGACCAAACAGTCCAACAAGTATCTTTCTCATCCAGATCACCTCACATGCTGCTTGACTTGTAACCATGTATTCTGCTTCTATCGAGCTGAGCGCCACAAATATTTGCTTCATGTTGTACTAGGAAACAACTGTGGATCCATCACTGAAGTTCCAATTGATGTACTCGTTTGATCTGATGGACTCCCCACCCAATCTGCATCTGTGAAGCCACACAACTGTTGGGTTGTGTTATATTCTTTCCACGACTAACCTACGTAGTGAACCGGGGGGTTAGAGGGGGGCGGGTAGCCGCCCTCTACGGGGTCTGGGGCAGCGCCCCGAGAATTTTTTTTTTGGACCCTATATTAGGTTGGGCGAACCTACCTATGGTTTTCGGTCCATGGTTTTGGACGTGATGGTTTTCGGTCCATGGTATTGGATGCTTCGGCATGTATAAATATGTATTGTAACATTGAAAGGAATATAATGAAAAATCAAGTTGTAGTCTCGGTTTTGAGATCTAGTGGGAAATCTCTATGTATATGTGTTTTATGTGTTATGCTCTCGCATTTTTATTTTTCCTGTGATTTAGAATTCGTATGCAGGTAATTTCTGTACAGGGTTAAAACCTACAGTATGGTGTGCTTTGTTGGTGATATATATGGAATTTATTAGTGAGTGCACTAATTGTTTCATTCAGGAAATGTGTACCTCGATCACTCATGAGAATTTTGGGACATACAAACCTTGTTAGTATGTTTTGAACAAAAATTTCGCAGCTGTTGCAGCCGTGCAATCCTTGACCGGCTGTGCTTCTGCCCATCGGGTCAAATATTTTGTCACGGTGATGATATAGAGTGTGCCCATCTTCCCTCGCTGCTTGATAGGTCCTATAAAGTCGATTTGCCAATTCTCGAATGGCTAAAGCATCATTTGTGGCTAGAGCGGCATTTCATCTCCCTACGATGGTTTCCCCGTCTATTGGCATACATCCTGGGCTCGGCAGTATGCTTTCAAATCCTGATGCAAAGTGGGCCACCATAATCCTACGTGAAGAATCTTCTAGGTTGTGGCGCGACCTACATAATGTTTTCCAGCTACCCCCCACATGTGCTTCGGCCAGGATCTGTCCTTGCTCAAACTTTGGGACATACCTATGCAATATTTCATTGTTTCCCATTTTGTAGAGGTGTCCTACAATCACAGTAAAGTCTATTATGCATACCACCAATTCCTTCCTCTACTAAATACAATATCCCTGTGGCATAGTTCCTGTAGTTAAGAAATGGATTATATTCTCAAAGTGACCATCTGCTACATGCACCGCATATATTTGTGCATCTGGGAGTCCGTCTTATAGATTTGTGGGTTCTTCACTGGTCTCAATTTAGGACAAGTGATCTAGTCCTACATTTAGACATCCCAGCTTTGCGATGATCTCAAAGTCATACTCCTGGAATAATAGTAACCATATACAAATGTGCCCCCCCAACACAGGGTTGTTCACTAGGTATTTTCAAGCCGAGTGATTGGTATACATCTTAAAGTGGCCTCCAAGCAGATAGTGGTGGAATTTTTGAAGCATGTATACCATTGCTAATCCCTCGTGCTCAGTAGTGGAGTAATTCTTCTCAGTTTTTGACAACCGGTAGCTTGTGAATGCAATCGGGTGGTCAATTGTCTCCGCTCCTGGTTGAGCAAGTACCGCCCCCAACGCGATACACAATGCGTCTACATGCACATGAAACTTGACGTCCCATTTTGGAAAGACCAATATAGGGGCTGATGCCATCTTTTCCTTGAGCATCTCCAGACTTATGTTGCATTCCTCAATCCAGCGATAAGTAGCATCCTTCTTTAGCAATTGTTCCACCGGAGTTGTGATCTGGGTGTAGCTTTTGTTAAACTTCTGATAGTAGCCCGTGGATCGTAGTGTCGCACGAAGTTGTTTAACACTTTGTGGTGCTTGTAGATTGAGTATGACAACGGTATTTGCCAGATCCACCATTAGGCCTTTCTTATAGACCACATGGCCCAGGAGGTTCCCAAATGGGACAAGGAAAGTATGCTTTAAGTTTAGTGCAATCTGGTTTCGGTGGCAAGTATCCAACATCAACTGTAAGCTCGCTACATGCTTCTTAACCAGTCCAAACATGGTCCAATCATCAAGATAGACCTCTAAGAAATTGTTTATAAATTATTTGAATGTCGTGACCACTATTCCTGAAAATATCATTGGTGCATTCTTCAGTCCAAAGGGCATCACTGTGTACTAAAAGAAACCCCATTCAGTGGTGAATTTCATTTTATTCCATTTGTCTGGGGCAATCTTGATCTAGTGTTATCCTTAGAACCCATCCATGAAGGAGTAGGCTTCTTGCTCCCCCCAACATTTTCTAGTACCTCATCTGTAAATGGAGTTCGAAATGGATCATTAACGCAGGCATCATTGAGCTTCCTGAGATCCATGAAAATACGAATCTCACCCTTCTGTTTCTTCTCCTGCAACAACCATCAGACTTACCCAATCAGACTCCTCGACTAGTTCAATGATTCGTGCTGCTAGCATCTTATCCAATTCTTTGCGGACCTTTGCTTTATATTTTGGGTTCAATCGGTAGGGTCGTTGCTTAATTGGTTTCACATCTAGCTTCAATGTTATCTTCATCATTCCCAGGTCTCCTAGGATCCATTTTAGCTCTGTCATTTTTGTTGGGAATAAATCTTGATATGCATGAAGCAATTACATGACCTTCTCCACTGTGGCATCATCCCAATAGTACCCAAGCATTGCATACTTCGGCTCGTCTTCTGTTCCGATATTTATTTGTCTCATTTTCAATGGCCCCGTGATATCTGGATCTTCAATTTCGGGTCCGCGCACCTCGTGACTCCCCTCTGATTTCAAAATATTGATGTTTCACAGATCATCCTCATCATCTTCTACCTGGAAATTATAGCATGACATTATAGCATTCGAGAGCCTGACGCAGCTGTCGTGACCAGTCGGGCTGTGCAGTTTCTTTTGGTTCCAGTGGCATCTTGAAAATGGCAGCCTTTACCAGCTGTAACGCATCGTCAACGGGATCCATCCATTGATCTTCAAATAGGAATGTCGACAAAAAAACCTCGTGCAAGATATCCCACTCGCCCGTGTCATGCCAGATCTCTACTTCAGTATACCAATTTTTGGAAATGACATCCAGGGTGTGATAAAATAAGTACACCCATTCTGGCTGAGGTTCTTCTTTGTAGGCTTTTCTCCATTTGGTAAGGTGCATGTGTAGGTCATCACATCTATCATATTTCTCTGTTATGCGTAATTCTGGCTTCTGAAATCTGATCTTCATCATATGCTTGCAAGCACACCAATATTCAAAAGTCCCTTCATATGTTCCCCACCATCGCACAGGTGTCACACACAATTCCCACCTCATCGCATCAAACTGTTTGTGCTCTGGTACTATGACTTCAAATTTGGTCAAGAATTCATCTATTATTGTCAGCCCATCATATGTTGACATTTCTTGATCTTGGGCCCTCACGCAGTAGAGAGATTTAGTCACCATGTTGTAATGTAGCGTGGTCACTCCATTCAACCTATTGTGCCACTACTCGTCTTCTTCATCTGACTCGTAAGTGAAGGATTCTTCACAGCCTTATGATATTCTTCTATCCTCTATTGTCTTGACCCATTCTGACCTTTGTACATACATTTTGTAGCTACAATCTTTGTCATTGTCACTTTCTCTGTCGTGCACAGGTTCAATGTAGTGCGGTCCTTCAGCCCTATCTAGTGGAATGACTACACAGAGAGACTTTGTTTCAAATGCCATTGTCTGCTTCTTTAAATTGATAACCCCATTCATATCGGTGGCCTAGTCTATTCCTAAGAACATAGGATAGGGGCCCACGGGGTTTTGGATTGACGGTGAATGGGTGCACTGTTAAGGCACTCCTTGCGATAGGTCACCGGTTCAAATCCCCCCTGGGTACTTAGGTTAGTCTTAACGTAGAAAAAAGAAGAACATAGGATAGGGCGTACTTTTATCCATGATCTCAATAACTTCAAATTCCATTCGAGTACTTCCACCATCAAGGTCTATCGTAACTCCTTGCAGCCTTCCCATGGGCAGCACCTTTTCCTGATTTTCCATCCGTAGATGGATAGGGGACCAATATAGCATAGGGTTACCCATGTATTCCAAAGTCTGTTTACGCAGTATGTTGGCATATGATCCTAGATCCAGAATGAATTGATCCATTTCATACTCGTTGATTTGTGCTGTTAGTTGCATTTCCCTCCCGGTCCGCGATGCATGTTCTCAACTTTCGAACTACGCAAGTTTCACTCCATCCTACACATCTATTTATCAGTTCATGTAAGCCTTTAACTGCCCTGTTGTCACGAAGCAATTTTATACATGTCCCTAAAAGGATAGTTATCATCAAGGGATCCCTGACCGACTCAGGCTGATCACTACTACCTAGGGTAGAGACTTCCGCGAAGCTCTCCTGAGCTTCCAGATATGTCTCCTTACCCACCCCTTTGTCTTCCTTTCTTAAACTCCTTCTATGTACTCCTGTGATCGTGCCACTTCTTAGTACCATGTTGATTTTGGGATCTTCCTCGTGAGGTTTGGACCTCATCATTTGCACGTTCTAGGTTATTGTTGGTCGCACTACCCTTTTTTCATGCATCTGTGCTATGTGATGTGTACATAGTTGTGGATTAATTCCTTTCATGTCTGCATAATCCCAGGCAAAGGCTTATTTGTATTTTTTTATGGACTTGGATGATTTCTCACACTAACAGTCATCAATATTGGCATTGATATTCAATTTTTTTTTCTCATTCAATCTCAATAGGAGTATTATCGTGGAATTAAGTTGTAAGTATGTGATCATTATTTGGATCCTCCATTGGATCACCTTGGGCTTCGTTATCAAGCACGACTTTCAACATATGACATGTTAGATCTCCTGTGGTGGAGCACTGACTCATAAAACCACTAATTGCATCATCCTCAGTATGTCTCTTGAAAATAAGGGCTTTGTCAATGGTAAGAGAACATAGTCCTCCTTCTTTGTACTCAAGAGGAAGTCATTTAAAATTATTAGATGATATGTTGGGTTTAACAAGTGGGTATAGAATAAGGTTCTTAATGGTATTTTTTTTGGAAATAGTCATGCTTCCCGTCTGATACCCAATGTATGCATTACTGGTGGGCAGCCATGGTCTTCCCAATATGAGAGGGTGTCCTTCAAACTTATTTTTAGGATTAAGAACCAAAAAATCTACCAAATACTCCCAAGAATCAACAGAGATGATAATATCAGCTAGGGTTCCTTTTGGCTTTATCACAAATCTGTTAGCTAACTCTGACATGGTTGGCGTTGGTTTTAATGTGTTTATTCCAAGGAGGGGACAAGTTTCAAGTGTTATGATATTTAGAGTAGCTACTAAGTCCACTAAAGTATTTTTAAAGATAAGACCCTAAATCTAAATGTGACCACGGGATCTCTAGGATCATCATATTTGATGGGTATTTTCTTTCCTAAAATAGGGTCAAAAATTTTCCCAATGACATGGACTGAAGGAGGGTCTTTTTGTTTTCTTCCGAGTTTCTTGACATATAGATATTTGATATTTTAGCATAAATAGGTATGTCTTTGATAGCTTGGAGAAGAGGAATTTAAATATACAAGCTTTTATTTCCCCTCCGAGATCAAATTCGAGATATGTGAGTGGTATTACTATGTCCAATACTTCTAGAAAGGAAGGAGAAACATATGTAATTTTATTGTGTTCTTTATTCTTATTCAATTCACTAGGTGATTATGTCTCAATGATAACCATTGTAGAAGGAGGTTTCCCTAACTAATGTTGCTCTTTGGCAGAATTTTCATATTCTGATTTCTCTAACTTCCTTGAGAGGCCCTCTAGAAAAATAGTCCACCTAGATCTCAAGTGGAGTTCATTACATTCTAAGGAGGAAGGAAAATAATAAAAAATATAGAGAATTTCGAGAAGCTGCATAGGCCTATTTTTTGGATTTGGAATTGGCTATGGAGGTAATTGAGGACTTAATGGAGGTGGAGCGTTTGGGCATAACTGAAGTGGTGGTTGTAATGGTTATATAGATGGTTATGATTGAGTAAGCATTTCCAATTATTGATTTATAGGTCTAGAGGGGCGCTACTAGTTTGGGACCACATTGGCCCCTCGGTGGGTTGGTTTTACCATTGCTAGGGATGCAAATGACTTTGTGAATTTTGTCATGGATGTGTAGAATATTGTTGGTTCGACTAAGAAGGTATTGGAAATTATTTATTTAACCAAGGTGATGGGGGGATATGGCTAAGGTTTCTGAGCAGTATTGGAATGATGTTGGCTCTGCCAAGTTAGTCCAAGAGATTGTTGTGGACTATATTGTCTAGGAAAAAATATGGAAGGTCGGTCCTCATCCATACCTATGGTACAATTTTGCCACTTTTTCTATTGTGCCATGAAATATGTAATTTCTGACTCCTCCTCATCTTCCTTAAATATGACCTTCAATCTCGCAAAAGAGGGAGAGTGATAAGTCAAGTGCTCTTTAGTTCAAATATCATAGATCTCAATTATATCCAGTGGTCATTCCTTACATCTGTTCTTTCATCAACAACAAGGGAAAAAAATTGCTAATGCCTATTCTACTTTAGCTTAATTCTGCTCTACCTGTAAGATATCCAATTGTGTAGGCAATGTTCTTAATTTATCAGTTTTAAAATTTTCCTATAGATTACCAATTTCTACACATGTGACTCCCCCCCTATAGTTCTACTGGTTCTTCTCAGAAGATCATGAGTTTTGAACTTAGCCTATGTGCTCCCCGCAGACACATGATACACAATTTAACAATATCATCATACTCTTCTTTGGAAATATCACCCTAGCCCATTAAATTAACCATTTATATCCATTTGTCCATCATTACTCTAGTTAAGATAGCTTTCGGTACTTATTTAGGTAGAGTGGTGTATGGTGATATTTTCAAGTTATATTGGAACCTTTCTATATATTCTTCTAGGTCTCATCTTCCTTAAATGTCGTTTTGAATATTTCTTCCTTTTAAATCTTTTGATTGGCAATAATTTTGATATTTGGTAAGGAAGGCTTGTTTCATCTAGTCCCATGAGTTAATAGTACAACCCCCTAATCCAATGAACCATCATAGTGTTTCTCCCTTTATAGTGGAAGGAAACAACTTTAGTTTCTAGGGGCCAATAGTGTAGTCTTATCCCTAACATAGAACATTGAATTCAAATAAGAATGTGTTTGACTCTTCAACAGTCATCCCATGAAAAATTGGAAGATTTTGAAGTGGACACTTTCATGGGTGAATTGGCTTATGGATCGATGATAGTGTATTCCAGGTTCAAATATATTCCCTACCATTTGATTAAAAATATTCCAGTAACCCTCGGGAATCCCAAAATCATGAGGTACTAACGAAAAAAGGTCAGTATTATGGCAAGACCCTAAACCTTATCTAGGTCTTACAACACTACTTGAATTGGGAATTTCAATTTCCTCTTTCACAATGGGTGTCATAGGGGGTCCTTAGTCAAGGGGTTTACTATGTGGATCATTTTTTTAACCTCTTCCTTCCTTTAAAATACAATAATCCTCCTCACTCTTGTTAAAAGGATCATGATGCTCACTTGGTAAGTCTTGGAAGCTCTACTCAGATCCCATGATTTTTTCTGCTACTAGAGGGGAATAACAATAGATCCCCTCCAAGATACCATTCAAGGGCCTACCGAGGCTTGATATTCTACCTTTCGAATGATTTTGTCTATAAATTTTGCTCGTTCAAGGCCAATTTGACCCTCGATTTTAATACTTTTTGAAGCGTATTTTTTATCTGTTTATATCTTGTTCCAACCTCTAATTTTTGTTCCTATTCATGCATACTAAATAACCTGAATCTATCAACCAAGGGAAGACACCACCACAAGTTTCCTTTTACCATGGCCCGTGCACAAGTTCTTACCTTTCATATTTAGTATCCAACCCTAAGAGAGTTAGGTATGCAACTAAATATAGTAGTACACTCTTTTGACAACCTCCTTCGCAAAGGCACCAAAATGTTGGGACAATTAATTGTTCTAAAGAATCAACTAACTGCCACACATTAAATTGTCAAAGTGAGGATTAGTCTGGTTATTTCAAGGTTGTCTACAAATTATATGCAAGAGATGGTCTTGAACATAATAGTAACTAATTCTCTAACAACAAGAAAATTAAATATAATCAAAATAATCAATTCATGAATTTAGATACACATGAAACAGATCTAGTTTTCAGTCAAACTATATTCCCTAAAAACATTCAAAAGTATCAAAATACGATTACTCTTCATAGGAAACAAAAAGGAAATCTATCAAATATTAAGCTTCTACTTAGGAAACAATAATTATAGAATCAATGGAATAGTGCTAGAAAACCATGCTCATGAAATAGAAAAGAGCAAATAGTGAGAGGAGAAGTAAAACTAGTACAAAAACCTCAATGATCAAAAGAGAAACTTCAAGAAATGATTATAAAGCAATAACAACTATAAATAAAATATTTAAAGAACAATCCATGCAAATCAATATCACAACTACTGATAGTATCTCTACTCAAAAGAAAGTACACAACGTACAATTAATATAGTAGATGAATAGTCAATCGAAGGAGATAAAATGTGGATCTAATAATAAAAATGAATATAGTGCCTCATCCAGGAGTGGACCCAAACTATTGGAATCGGACTGCACTGCATAAATGATAAGAATAGTGGGTATATTCTTAACAATATAAACTTGCATACTATTATGAAATAACGATTATAGCCACTGCTTTCAACAAGTCTATCAAATGTATTAAAAAGTTACAAAAATCTCTCCTTTAGGACACGATCCCCCATCTTTATACTATAGTCGAGGAAGATAAAAATAATAAATATTTTAACAAAGATCAATCCTAAGAATCTAAAGATTCTCAGGATGCATTTTTTTATGTACAAAGAGTCTTAGTATCACCTAGATGAGAACATAAAGGGATTTATCCCTAACATAGCTACTTGGATAAGAATCATCCTCGCTTTCTCTGCTACAATTGGTTGAGACAACATCACTTTATTTTGATTTTACCACAAACAACTCTCGAAACAACATTAAGTGTCATTTTCCCCTATTATATTACAAAACCCCTATTCATAGTAAAGATTCAACCATGAATAATAGATCTTTTGTAATCAAAAAAGTACATCAAAAATGTGAAATAGTAAAACTAAACTTTCCTTCTAATGCCTATGTTATATGGTTTAATATATCATAAAATAAGAGAAAGAGAAGAAAATAACATTAAAACTAAGGAATAGGATAAGGGAATCATGACAATAGTGAGGCTCAAAAAACACCCATCATCCTAATAAGGTAGAAAGAGGGAATTTACTTGTTAACCCAATCTATAAGGTACAATTATGGAAATGAGGTCTAAAATTTTGAATTTTTTTTCAAATTTGCATAATCCAAAATAAACAATACCATCGCCTTTGTCGCATTGAGACTTTTTTGTCAATATAAAATTTAATTTAGTATGACTCCTGGATCAAAATATATGGTCATTTAAATAATTGGTTTATTAACTTTTTCCATGTCATCCTAACCTACCACATGTAACCCATGTGTCCCCCACGTAGCTATTGAAATTAATGCCATGTCATATTCTCATCTTTTGTGTGGCATTTTTTCCAAAAAATGTTGACACATTCCTAACGGGTCAATTGTCATGCTATCTAACCCCCTTTTTCCATACAAATGTCATACAGGCCCTCTATTCCACCCCACCCCATAAGTTTTGAGAGCCATAGTTGAGATCTCCTAGGATTTTATCCCCAGATTGAAGTGTCAAAGAGGGCTAGCATGGAATTTGTATCGAAAATGGGGGTTAGACCCATATCATCTGTGTGAATGTGTGTGTGTGTGTGTGTAATAAGCCATATGAAATGGGGATGCTACGAGGATCAAACCATCATGAATGTTTTTGCAGTTGTTGGTAGAAATGCATTCAAACCCTAGGAAGATGGCATGGAATTAATTTAAATAGCCATGTGGAAGCCACATGGTACGTTAGGATGACTTGAAAAAAGTTAATAGTCTAAATATCTAAATGACCATAACCTTTTATCTAAGAGTCAAATTGAGTAAATTTTATATCGCTAAAAAGGTCTTGGCGAGATGAAGGAAATGGTATTTTTTATTTTGTATTCTGAGAAGTTTGGAAAATCTTGAAATTTTAGACCCCATTTCATAATTGTGACTTGGAGATCGGGTTAGCATAGTAATTTCCATCTTTCTTTCTTCATCTAATTGAAATTACCTACCAGTTGGGATCATTTTCTATTTTTCAGCAAAAAAAAAATAGTCTTTTTAGTAAGGGTTGCCACCTAGGATAATGTGGTAGTGACTGGGAACTGAATTGTAAATGACAAGGTTATTTCCTATCCACATGCGTATATTACAATATCCATATTCTCCCTATTTATTAAGGCACACTACCTCTTTTATTTTAGGAGACTACCTTATCCACAACCTTATATTCTCACCTTACCACATTATCCTTTAACTTTTAGTGTAATGAGTTTTATAACTACTTTTGAGTTATGAGTTGCATAATAATTATTTATTACTTTCAATATAACTTATTTTTAAATCTATTTATCTTTTTCAACCCTATTTTGGACTCCCACTCTATTTTAGGGTCACCTACTCCAATTTTAAGTGACTAGCTAGCTAACCCAACTGCCTTTCTATTTTCTAGTATGTATGTAACATGGAACCCCAACCTAATGAGCAATCGTTACCTCTCAAGGAATTATTAAAAATATGGATTCATGCCAAGGAGTAATATGCATAATAGTTATGTAGTTATTCAAATTTGTCTCTTGAGATACTTAGTCTCTTTTAGTGTGATTGCATTATATCTTCATTCTTGTTATGCAATTTCTAGTGTAGTATTCTTTTAAACAATTAAATTGTGTGTTTGTGCATAAAATCCAAAAATAAGGAATAGATTCAACAAAATATAGAGAAAAAAGATACCACATGGTCCCCTCTTAGTCAACCTAATAATATTGCTTACGTTTATGGGATATTAAAGAATACCTCTAATCATATTAGATATTAATAGAAACCTCCGAAAATCCTTCTCTTGAACCTCCCTTATGATACATATTTCTAATCAAAATACTCCTATTTTAATATATATCCTCTTTATTTACCACATAGCCCTTTTAATACCCCACAATATCTATAAAACCACCTACCCCACATCACCCACCCCAATTCCTACAATGTGGCATTATGTCTTATGTGTTGTCCTTGATGGAAACCTACATAGATAAGTATGCCAACATGATGATTATGTAATGTGACATAGATAATGGACAATGTTTGTCCTTGATGACAGCCTACATGATAAAGATGTCAACATCATGGTTATGCAGATACAACAAGTGAAATGGACAAAGGAATATTAGTTCAGATATAGAAATATGATAAAGGTAAAGTTTAGGAAAGTATACTTGGGTCCTGTAAAGAAAAGGCACATACATATGCACGTATGATGAGGAGAAATCACGTACAGTTTCCGCACTATGGTATTATGAATAATAGGTTTCTTTACCATGGTATTGGCCCATAGTAATGAGTGATACAATGGATGTTTGATCTCGTCAAATAATATCATCGGCATTACTAAGGGATTGGCCTAAGGTATTCACTAAGGCTTAAGCTATATAAGGATATGGAGATCAAAGTGTTAGGGGGCATGTTATGTGTTAGAGATGAATGATTTGATATGAAATAGATGTGTACCAAGGAGCATGAAGGAGGCATTGTAGTGACCAATAAATATGATTGCTTTATATTTTATGATTATGTCTAATAGTGATATTTTGTGATGATAATGATTCTCTGACATGAACATGTGACATTAAGGGTTGCAGAGTATGTTTTGTAGTTGCACTAAAGGAATGATTCAGTGATTATCGATCTATACCTAGGTATGTGATTGAGAATTTACGTACATACATGAATATGCTTTTAGGTAATCATGTATATATTCACCAGTATGGACAAATATTTACGCAAGTGTGCTGAATGAGAAGCATGTACATATCTAGAAGTGATTTGTAAGAGGCATGTACATCTACCATAGTTTTGCAGTATGAGTTGTTATTGGTTTATGATTAGTTCTGTTATGTTTGTTGTTGTCTATCGATGATGTCTATCCCATGATAATTTGTGTTTGACGGTTTTCATTGGGTTGAATTGTTTATGAAATGATATGTTGACTAGGGATGATTCTACTGTGTGGTGATCTATATTTGATTTAGTGATCTATGGTAAGTTCAATATATCATTAAATGATTGATTTAGTGTGATAGTTATTTAGAGTCAGTTGTTCAGTATTTTGAGATCTGTATGTAGGTCCACTTAAGGTGAAGCGCATACATACATGGGTATGACTAAGAACAATAGCGTATATATTATAACAAACCGTTGATAAGGGTTTTCTATAGCAGTAGTTGGTTTCATTGATAAGTAACATTTTTTGGCTTCTTGATGAGCAGTTGTGCATTTATATGGTTTATCCTGGTTTAGTTTGAAGTATTTGTATTGATTAATTAAGATTCATTGATTGCTTTGATGATTCACTTCATTCAGTGATTGAGTGACTTGATAGAGTGATTGGTTTCAGAATTATTATTTGGTATTGGGCTTAAATGATGGTAGTGGGTCTAGACTAAAAATATGATGAAAAGTGGCCTACAAGTTTGATGTTGTGAGTCAGGTGGATCTAGTATTAAATATTATGAAATGTGGTCCACAGAAGTGTTGAGGGTTGAAGCCTTAAGAGAGGAAGTCAAAGCTTCCTTTTAGTGGTAGCTGGTGAATCTGATCAGGGGGTTGGAGCACCCTTCTGGTGGGTGCTGATAAACAATATCAAGTGGGTGGTTCTCCCTTCCAATGGGTGCTGGAGAACAAGTGAAGGTTGTAGCCTTCTATAGGTGGGTGGCTACATACTGATATGAGTCTGTGCTAGTATAATATTGTAAGATTTTTTCCTTTATAAAAAAACATGAAGACATAGATGACTGCAGCAGTGATTTTCTCCCACATTTAGTTTACACCTAAAAATCTCAGTGTCCTCACATGTTGATTTGTTTCTTAGGTGTGATGGCTTAATTTTTTCTTACTGCTAAATTAAAATCTAATGAATTAATGACTTTTTTATTAAAGAAGAACAAATGATGAAATATATGAAACATTAGCTAACCATATATACATTTTTCTATTTCATCACAGTCGCATACATATCCTAGTTTACTTCATGATAGTAGTGTACAGAAATATGAATAAGAAAATGAAAGGTTTAAGTGAGTTTTAAAGTATTGATTCACCCCCCCCCCAAGCTTTTTTTCCCAGCCAATTGGAATCAGAGTAGGTCACTTCAATTGAACCTTAACCACTTGGAGTGGATCGAGGATGATGGGAAAGAGGAAGATAGCTTGAAGGAAGGAGTCAGAAAATTGTGGTAGTGTCATTGATATAGCAAATGCAGTGACAATTACAGATGTCATCAATTATTTAGTTTTTGGACCACCCCACTTTCTATTGATCAAGAATGAAGAACACTATAACAAACAACTATCAGGTATGGGTGTTTATTCTAACTATGGTCCATTTCCTTGTCTATGTAATAATGATAATAGTGAAGATGACAATGGATCAACTAAATGCACTCATGGGTAAAAGTTAAGGTAAGAATTTTAAAGATAAAATGGATTAAGAAATGATGGCCCTAGAATCAAAATACCAAGGTAAGTCATAAACAATGGAAAATTAAGGTGTACCTATGCTAAGAAATGATAATTCTCAACAATGGAGAGAAAATATGAAGTCTAATATAATTAACCTTGATGTTTGGTATTTATTATGCAATGGCTTCACTAAAATTCCTCCATCAGATGAAGAAGTGCATTAAGGAATTAAGTGGTATCATTAATAGCATATGTGATTTAACATTAAATAGGGTTATGCATTATGAAACTGCAAAGAAAGTATTGGATAAACTACAAGAAATCCATGAAGGAAGAATAATGGAAGATCATTCATCAGAAGAACCAAGAGCTAACCTTATTTCTAAAGAAAATAATGGTGCATCAAAAGATGAGTATGTTACTCATTCGGAAGAAGACATAATAGAGGAAGTTCTTAATCTTAGAATAAAACTTGATCTTTCTTTGAAAAATATTATTGATATTAAAGCTAATTTGTAGGAATATGATAATAGGGATCATATTAAATCAGTGAATGTTGCAGTAGAATCTAAACAATACTATTAAGGCCTTGAAGCAGAGGTTGTCTCTCTAAAACAAGATCTTGAAAAGTCAAACAAGTGAATTGAAGAACTACTTCAATCATTTGATGAACAATAAAATGGGTTGAAGGAATAAATTATCCACGTAAAGGATCAAATGGAAGAAGGAAGAAATGTTGAATAAGGAATGAGAAATAATTATCTTGAAAAGGAAAAGAAATACGAAAGAATGGAGGTTGAAGTAAACATTCTAAAAGGTAAATTAGAAGAAAATGATAAGTGCTTGAGATTTCAATATAGTACTAATATTTTGGATAACATTATTAGTAGTCAAAGGTATCCTTCTATTATATCCGGTCTTGGTTTTCTTGACACTATAAAAGGAGAATCTTCATAGGCTTGTACAAGGATATTGAAAGATAACATTATGAAATCTGAAATTTATGTCAAAAAGATTAGAAGTCAACTAGATCAACATCCATAGAATATGACTTCTCAAAAGAAATCATTTTCTCCCAATAATAGAGACTTTAATCAATTCTCTCCTTTGATTAATAATGTTGAATGTTTTATATGTCATAAATATGGACACATTGCAGCCAATTTCATAAGAAGATTGTTTTGATCTCATGCAAATAACTACTTCACAGAAAGATCATCAGCTTCTAGGTACTCAGGTTTCTTTAAGGGATATTGCTTTTCTTGCAACATATTTGGTCATGAAACTATTAACTGCAATAGAAGGAATATGAAACATAAATATCATGATTCCTCTGCTCAATAATATGTTATGTGTGTAACATGTTTGGGCATGTAGCAAATGAATGCATGAACAGATATATGGATCTCTTTAGACAACATGGCAAACAATAAAATAAGAATATTGATGTCAAAAGACCTTAAAAACATGGATCAACCAACATTTCTCATAATAAGCAGAAAGAATAAGAACATGTAAGGTGCGTATTACTCTTTGCTTGTTTGAAGAAGATGATGAATGGTACATATATAGTATATGCTCTCATCACATTAATGGAGATAAGAGTAAGATGGATTCTCTTAAAAAAAACCAATATGGTAAGGTTATTCTTGAAATAATGGTCCAACAAAAGTTTTGGGAAAAGGTAGAGCCATAGTTAATTAACATAGAGGAGTATCTAATACTTTATTAGTTCAAGAGCTAAAGTAGAATATTCTAGGTGTAGGTCAAATGGTAGATAAAGGAAATATAATTGTGTTTACATCAACCAAATGCAAAGTTATGGATGAAGAAACTAGAAAATGCATAGCAAGAGGATACATAAATCCTAACAAATTATGTTTTTAAAGAACTGGATTCTTGTAGAAATGAGGGGATTCAGACTCAAAGTAAAAGAAGATGATATCTACTATAGTACATTTTTCTTAAAATAATACTTCTCATAGTGACTGTAGAACTGATGAGAGGGACATGACCTCATGAAGAGCAGGAGATGATTTATCAAGTCCTCAAGATGAATGATGTAGAATCTAAGTGGGAACTATACATATGTATATATTGATGATGATTCCCATGTTAATTTGATATTCATTTTACTTATATTACTCACAATGCATTTGACGTAGTAACAGTGAAATAGGAACACGCAGTATAGCCTTTGGGGGAGTTGCGACTATGAAATTTCAGCGCTTTACTTTATGTACGTGAATATCATGAAGTATAGTCACATATATATGCAAGTTTTGGTCTGGACAGATGCATTTATGTATCTAAGATGAATAAACTGTGGGGAAGACTCAGCAAGAAGTTCTGATATGTTTCAATTAGTTATTATTTGGATTTTTTATTCTGACATTGGTTGATTATAGTCTCTTGATGCTCAAATAATACTTAGAAGTAGTATTGTCTTATGATGATTTGTGATATGACATTTCTACCTTGGTTCTTTTGATGGCTTTATTGATTGATGAAGTTGGATATCATCAGACCTAGCAGTGAATAGTTGGCACAGGCATAGGGAGAGCATTTTCTATGCTTCTAATGATGCATTTTTGGTATTATGATTTCTTGAGAATTCTTTGTTGCATGATAATGCTCATGATAAGTATACATATCATTGATGATGTGTAGTTGTTGTTTTTGAAGACACATATGATGCTATTTTTTTTCATTAATGATGATAAAGGCTTAAATAAAGTCACAATTAATGGAGTTAATTATACATGAAGAGGATATGCATTACATGGTCCTTATTGGCATTAATTGATATATGCTACTATCATTATCACTTTAATTATGCATAAGTTTCATATGGTATAGTTATGGATGATACCTGTAGTGTTTTTCTTGGTTCTCACCTATGTTACATGGTGATGATATATGTACATGATATGCTACACATGTCATGGTTCTTGAGGATTGTGGTTTTTAATATATAAAGCATGTTGATCTTGATGACATCAAGGATATGGGATAGTAGTAGAGAATAATTATACAATCTCATGCTATGATTGGTTGATAATGATGAATTATTTCATATTTCTATGTCATAGGCTATCAATGATGGACGGTTACGTGAGTTGCATATTGGTGAAGTTGTTTATGATGTGATAATTCTTCTTGCATCAAGATAATGGGCCAAGAGAATGATATTGAATTATAACTCTTCATATACGAAGAAAAGGTAGGGTACATGAAGGATGGTTATTGATATACTAGTGCCACAACTACTAGGTGATTCTTGGAGACATTGCATATTTAGTCGCATATTGATGCTTGAAATGCTTCGTCACAAGTTCATGATACTGAAGCTGTTAGCCTCCTGCTACAGCAGGTTACTCATATTTCATGATTGACATTTTTACAGGCCAAATATGTCATACTTTGCATGCTGCAATGCTCCATATTTGCTTAACAGTATCCAAGCGAAGAAGGATACTTAGAGTTCATTTTAATTGCCTTCCAAGTTTTGAGAAGTTATTCCGGCATAGCCAATTTTCAGTTAAAGGGAGGTCCAAACAGCTTAATCTTGGCCTCCCTAGGTTTAAATTTACTGTTTTAGAATATAGAGAATGAAAATCTATCCAAACAGCTTAATCTTGGCAGATTCTTAGATAGGTAGAGAATCAAAGGAGCCCAACAGCTTAATCTGGGCCCTCGAATGAAATAAGGGTAATCTGTAGATAGGAAAGCATGAAAAGAAAAAATTGAAATGATGGGTTTGCAAGTCTAAGTGCACCCCAATCAAAAGAAGAAAAAATGTTAGGTAAGTAGGCTGGGTAGGTAGTTTTGAGGTTGTTGAATCTTGATTGCTGATCAGTTCCAGGTTTCCAGGTGTCATCCTTGCTCAGGACACAATCACCGGGCAGTTCTGTGCGAGAAGCTCAAAAACAGGTATAACTAACTCCCTTTCTCCATTTTCCCTAATCATTAACTAACTTCCCCAAACGAGGTCAAGATCTACTTGATACCTCTTAGGTTCCATCATTTTCATAGCATTAGCTTGGGTGACGATCTGCTTTACTCAAAAGATGTTCCATACTCTCTCTAAAAGGTTTTATCCCCTCGTAACAGCCTAAGATCTATTGAACTTAGCGCTTTCTCACCATCTCCATATTAACCACTGACATTATTATTTATCTCTCTATATTTTCCCATCCCCCTACTAAAATTATGTAAATCATCCCCTATGTAAATATCCCCCCCCTGGTTGAAAAATAACCATAAGTACCCCTGGGAATTGCTCAGTTTACCTAAAACTTAGCAAGAACCCTCATGCTGCCCCTTCAAACCATCTCCCAAATACAATGGACTCCTTCCAGAGTATAAAATCCCTTTTCAGGTTATCGGACTCCTTCTGAAGCCTCAAATGCCTTTCTAACCCACTTACTCACTCCTTCCGACCGAAATAAACCCCTTGCCGACTTCCTTAACACTCCGCAGACCCCATTAAGCTAGCTCGCATTGCAAGATCGTAATATTCTCACCACATAAGTTATGACCCTTCCATCGTTACCCGACGCGATATCGCAATATTGGTGATCGGCAGTCGCAAGCATCGCATGTCCAACTAAGACACCTTCCCGTTCCCCGCCGATGCGCTATTGCGATCGCATCAGAGAAGTTCATCGCATCGCCTTCAAGTATTAGCACCGCACCATGTCACTTCTGTACCAGGGACCCACCGTAGGCTGACATCATCCACCGTACTGCTGACGTCAGCAGCCAGAAAGCCAAAAAATTCGCGCAGGAAGAAAAATTGCACTTCGGAGCTCCAGAACAAGAAACAGAGGTAGTTTTCGATGCGCGATTTTCGGGAAATCTTTGGGGAATCTTTTGATTCCTTGGCCCGTTCTACGCCGAAAAAACCCGAAATCACCCGATCGTGCCAAATTAATCCGGTTTAAAGACAGCAAAGGACCTATGACAGAGATTAAAGTGTATCATATCAAATCATCAGGGAACAAGCATGTTAAAGAGTATTAGCAGGCAGCAGAAGCCATCAATGTAGCGGCAAAGAGTATCAGTGAAAATCTTAAGCAGCGGCCCAAAGCAAGAGAACATTTAATAGCTTCCAGCAGAGTAAAAAAAAAAGAGGGAAAAGCCACTCGAACACCCTCAGATCATAATTATTGCACATTTACGTCGCACCAGAACAGAGTTACAGATCCCGAAGCACAGTTACTCCAAGAGCACCGCATCGAGCCTCCAAGGGCCACATTACACTCCTTTCGATTCAGCTGCCTCTAGCACAGCCCAAAGGACTTATCTGCATTTAATTCCAGCGACACTTAGCTTTTAGAAAAGCTTTTCTAGCAGACCTGTTTAGGTCAATTGTAATGAATGACTTCCTGATATTTTGCTTATATATACCACCCTGAACAATGTAGTGAGGGGTTGGTTGGTTGGTTAGTGAGTCGAAGACATTGCTTAAACTTCTTCTCACCATTTTCTCCAAGCAAAGACCCGCACTCTAACTGTCATACTTTCTATAATAAAAGATTGCTGAAAGCATGGATTTTAAAACTGCTTGATGTGTTTAATTTGCCAAGGAGTGATTATGGAATTCTTGTTCTTCTACATGATTCAATAAGTGTTTCTCACCTCTATTAATTTTCATGTTTTTTCCACCGTTCCGCCAACTAAATTGCAGAAAAAAAGAATAGCTTAGGATTTGTTTAACTACACCTTAAGTTCAATTTCTGCACTTTTTTATGTTTTCATCAGAAATAGCTATGAGCATGTATACTTAAATGATCTTGTTTATGCTGTTTCTTTCACATATGAATGAGATTTTAGGAATTCTTAGCTGCTCCTAGATAACCATTCATCCACTTCTCCTCTTTTTCAGTATGATGAAATGATTCTCCTTTTCCTTTCATCTCTAATTTTCATCATTCCATCCCTTCGGTAGATTGATAATTGTATCATGTGTGGCTACCTCTCTCCTTAATCCTCTTATGACCAAGAAGACGCAATAGCAAGCCTTAATCCATGACTCCACACCCAATGGTTTGAAACTTATCACACCTTACCTTGCATCTTTGCTTGAGATTTCTACCTTCCATCCAAACACAAACAAAAACCCCTGAGCCAAAAGCTAGCCTAAAATCATCAACAAAGTTGAATCATTAAGAGAGAGCCCTCTTTGATTACAGGTGGGCTAGAACCTGCAATCCAAAGATTGGTTTCTGGTTACCTAGGCCGTATCCCTAAACAGGAGCCTAGGGACAACCTGAGTGATAACATAATGGCGACTCCACTAGGGAACTTAAATCAATTTGTTCATTACTATAAACCCCTCTTTCTGGAGAAAGTGCTCCTTTTCTTCAGATCTTTTCATGTTTAGTTCTGATCTTTGATGGTGGAGAGAGATCAAGCACTTCAAAGTTAAGGCATCCACCTGGCGACTCCACTTCATTTTCAATCAAGGCTCCACTGAGGAACGAACCAATTTTACAACCAAAGATTCCATATTCCAAAGAATTAACAGTAAGACAAAATGACCAGGTTCGTGGAAGATCTCTCATTTGATAAAGCTTTAGATAAATTCAGGGAAAGTTTATCAGAACTTGAGCTTAATGAAGAATTTTTCAGATTGGTGTTGTTAAAAACAGCAGGACGCCCGAGTAAACCTTTTCTGGAGTTAGTTGTTGAAAGATATGAAAATGAAATTGAACTCTTGGAATCTCAAATTCAGTCATATAGTTTCCGCGACCCTAAAGAATTTTTCCAAAATCTCCCTCCCCCAAGTCAGAGGGAAATAGTGCTACCTTCTGACTTACAGATTGAGTATAATTTTGGTTTCAAGGTAGGGCTTATTACCGAGGAGGCAGTTGTTCCATCAGACCAAGAAGGCCCGGAAGAAACTGTCCCACATAATGTTTTTATTGATCCTATTGCAGACTACATGGAACTTCTTCTTAACTCAAGTTCTTTAGCATGCTTTCTTTGTGAGGACCGAATACATCAGCAGCAGCCTTTCTATGCCAAAACTTTGATGATGGGGGCACATGAACGAATAATGCTTCCAAGTTCATTAACCATCAGTCAGCAAGTTCATCTTTTTTTTCAGTTGCTTAAGTGGCTGCACTGGTTATTTGATTTCACCTGATGGCAAAGTAAGTTCTGGTTAGGGTAGGTAGGTAGGATTAATAAGGCTGCCAGAGAATGGAATTTTGCAGAGAACAGCAACAACTAAAGACTAAGGCAATCTGACCTGCTATTCTTGGCTTCTCACAAGGAGAAACCATCCCCAAGTGGAGCCACTGTTAGCCTCTTGCTGCAGCAAGTTACTCATATTTCATTATTGACATTTTTACAGGCCAAATATGTCATACTCTACATGCTGCAATGCTCCATATTTTCTTAATAGCCTCCAAGTGAAGAAGGCTACTCAGAGTTCATTTTTGAGAAGTTATTCCGACGTAGCCAATTTTCAGTTAAAGGGAAGTCCAAATAGCTTAATCTTGGCCTCCGTAGGTTTAAATTTCCTGTTTTACGATATAGAGAATGAAAATATGTCCAAACAGCTTAATCTTGGTAGATTCTTAGATAGGTAGAGAATCAAAGGAGTCCAACAGCTTAATCTGGGCCCTCGGATGAAATAAGGGTAGTCTGTAGATAGGAAAGCATGAAAAGGAAAAATTGAAATGATGGGTTTGCAAGTCTAAGTGCACCCAAATCAAAATAAGAAAAAATGTTAGGTAAGTAGGCTGGTTAGGTAGTTTTGAGGTGGTTGAATCTTGATTGCTGATCAGTTCCAAGTTTCCATGTGTCATCCTTGCTCAGGACACAATCACCAGGCAGTTCTATGCGAGAAGCTCAAAAACAGGTATAACTAACTCCCTTTCTCCATTTTCCCCAATCATTAACTAACTTCCCAAAAAGAGGTCAAGATCTGCTTGATACCTCTTAAGTTCCATCATCTTCATAGCATTAGCTTGGGTGAAGATCTTCTTTACTCAAAAGATGTTCCATACTCTCTCTAAAAGGTTCTATCCCCTCGTAACAGCTTAAGATCTCCTGAACTTAGCGTTTTCTCACCATCTCCATATTAACCACTGAAATTATTATTTAGCTCCCTATATTTTCCCATCCCCCTACTAAAATTATGTAAATCATCCCCTATGTAAATATCCCCCATGGTTGAAAATTAACCATAAGTACCCACGGGAATTGCTCAGTTTACCTGAAACTTAGCAAGAACCCTCATGCTGCCCCTTCAAACCATCTCCCAAATACAATGGACTTCTTCCAGAGTATAAAATCCCTTTTCAGGTGATCGGACTCCTTCCGAAGCCTCAAATGCCTTTCTGACCCACTTACTCACTCCTTCCGACCGAAATAAACCCCTTGCCAACTTCCTTAACACTCCGCAGACCCTAGTAAGTCAGCTCGCATCGCAAGATCGCAGTATTATCACCACATAAGTTATGACCCTTCCATCGTTACCTAACGCGATATCGCGATATTGGCGATCGGAAGTCGCGAGCATCGCATGTGCAACTAAGACACCTTCCTGTTCCCCACCGATGCGATATTGCGATCGCATCGGAGAAGTTCATCGCATCGCCTTTAAGTATCAGCACCCCACCATGTCACTTCTGTACCAGGGACCCACCGCAGGCTGACATCATCCGTCGTACTACTGACGTCAGCAGCCAGAAAGCCGAAAAATTCGTGCAGGAAGAAAAATCGCACTTCGGAGCTCCAGAACAAGAAACAGAGGCAGTTTTCGATGTGCGAATAGCACGAAGTGCTAATCGTGCATCGCTATGGGAAATAGGCCGTTTCGGGCAATCTTTGGGGAATATTTTGATCCCTTGGCCTGTTCTGCGCCGAAAAAGCCCAAAATCGCCTGATCGTGCCAAATTAGTCTGGTTTAAAGACAGCAAAGGACTAATGACAGAGATTAAAGTCTATCAGATCAAATCATCAGGGAACAAGCATGTCAAAGAGTATCAATAGGCGGCGGAAGCCACCAATGTAGCGGAAAAGAGTACCAGTGAAAATCTTAAGCAGCGGCCCAAAGCAAGAGAACATTTAATACCTTCCAACAGAGTAAAAAAAAATTACGGCAAAGCCACTCAAACACCCTCAGATCATAATTATTGCACATTTACCTCGCACTAGAACAGAGCTACAGATCTTGAAGCACAGTTACTCCAACAGCACTGCATCGAGCCTCCAAGGGCAACATTGCACTCCTTTCGATTCAGCTGCCTCTAGCGCAGCCCAAAGGACTTATCTGCATTTAATTCCAGTGACACTTAGGTTTTAGAAAATATTTTCCACCAGACCTATTTAGGTCAATTGTAATGAATGACTTCCTGATATTTTGCTTATATATACCACCCTGAACAATGTAGTGAGTGGTTGGTTGGTTGGTTAGTGAGTCGAAGACATTGCTTAAACTTCTTCTCAACATTTTCTCCAAGCAAAGACCCGCATTGTAACTGTCATACTTTCTATAATCAAAGATTGATGAAAGCATGGATTTTGAAACTGCTTGATGTGTTTAATTGGCCAAGGACTGATTACGGAAATCTTGTTCTTCTACACGATTCAATAAGTGTTTCTCACCTCTGTTAATTTTCATGTTTTTTCCACCGTTGCGCCAACTAAATTGCAGAAAAAAAAAATAGCTTAGGATTTGTTTAACTACACCTTAGGTTCAATTTCTGCACTTTTTTATGTTTTCATCAGAAATAGCTATGAGCATGTATACTTAAATGATCTTGTTTACATTGTTTCTTTCACATATGAATGAGATTTTAGGAATTCTTAGTTGCTCCTAGATAATCATTCATCCACTTCTCCTCTTTTTCAGTATGATGAAATGATTCTCCTTTGCCTTTCATCTCTGATTTTCATCATTCCATCCCTTCGGTAGATTGATAATTGTATCATGTGTGTCTACCTTGCTCCTTAATCCTCTTATGACCAAGAAGACGCAATAGAAAGCCTTAATCCATGACTCCACGCCCAATGGTTTGAAACTTATCACCCCTAGCCTTGCCTCTTTGCTTGAGATTTCTACCTTCCATCCAAGCACAAACAAAAACCCCTGAGCCAAAAGCTAGCCTAAAATCATCAACAAAGTTGAATCATTAAGAGAGAGCCCTCTCTAATTGCAGGTGGGCTAGAACCTTCAATCCAAAGATTGGTTTGTGGTTTCCTCGGCCGTATCCCTAAACAGGAGCCTAGGGACAACCTGAGTGATAACAAAAGCTACATTGTCTTATATTGTATATTGATGATGAGGATGTGCATGTTGTTGTTCATATGGTTTCTATCTATGTTTCAAGATCCTATGATGACTATTATGGTCATTCTATGCATGGTTGAGATCCTTGTCTTTGGTTTTGATCATAAATGACATATTTGCCTCTTGTAATATATAGTGATGTTTGGACTATTGGAGTCAATTCAATTATGTGTGTAATCTCATTTTGGGAATTTTATGTGAAGTTTAGTCAAATATGTAACCCCGTTGTCTTGGGTGATTGATCTAAGCATAAGTCCTTGATGATAGGAAAGGTCATATTTTGTTGAGTCATAGAGTCATGTAATTCATTTAAAAACTTCTAGAAGATTCAACGTATGCTTAGGGGGAGTATGGATAGTGTTAATATTTAGTAGATTAGACCTATAGTGATCCTGTCTATAAAGGGAGAAAGAAGTCATCATTCAGTATTGATCGAGCCTTTTCCATTGATGTCAAAGGGGGAGAGTAGCTTGGTGTTTTGGTATGTCTATAAATGTGTTTACAAGTATTTATAGGTTATGGTGACCAAACATCAAAGTAGTTGCCATCAAGTGAAAAGTAGGATATTGTTGGCATTATGACTAATGTGTTGTCCTTGATGGGAACCTACTTTATAAATATGTCAACATGATTACTATGCAGTGTGATAGAGAGAATCGAAGAAAGGTTGTCCTTGATGGAAACCTATTTGATAAAGATATCAACATAATGGTTGTGTAGATACTACAGGGGAAATGGACAAAGTAATATCAATTCAGAAACAGAAACATAATAAAGGTAAAGTTTAGGAAAGTATATGCGGGTCTTTTGAAGAAAATTTGTGTACATACATAGGTATGATGAAGAGAAGTTGTGCAGTTTCCGCACTATGGTATTATGAATATGAGGGATCTTTACCATTGTATTGGCCCATAGTAATGAGCATGACAATGCATATTTGAACCCATTAAAGAATACCATTGACATTACTAAGGGATTGCCCTAAGTTATTGGATAAGGCCTAAGCTATATAAGGAGATGGATATCAAAGTGTTAGGGCAAAATTTGTTTTTCATAAATGAATGATTTGATTTGAAACAAGTGTGCAACAAGGAGCATGAGGGAGGCATTCTAGTGACTAGTAAACATGCTTGCTTTATCTTTTATGATTATGTATAACAATGATAGTTTTGTGATGATAATGATACTCTAACATGAACAAGTGATAGTAAGTGTTGTGAACTATGTTTTGTGGTTGCAGTGAAAGAATGATTCAGTGATTACAATTTTGTACACGGGTATGCCATTGAGAATTCACATACATACACGAATCTTCTTGTAGGTAATCACATATATATTTTGTAGTATCCACAAATCTGTATGCAGGAGTGGTGAATGAGAAGCAGGTACATACACAGAAATGTTTTATAAAATTCAAGTACATCCACTAGCGTTTTATAGTATGAGTTTTCATTTATGTCTAATTAGTTATGTTATGTTTTTCGATGTTTGACGATGATGTCTCTCATGATAATCTGTGTTTGACAATTTTCATTGCGTTGAATTATTTATGAGATGATATGTTTACTAGGGACAATTCTACTATGTCGTGATTTATATCTGGTATAGTGATTTGTGGTGAGTTCAGTATGTGATTTCATGCTTGATTTAGTGTGACAGTGATTAAAACTCATTTGTTCAATATTTTGAGATTTGTACACAAGTCCTCTTAAGGTGAAGCGTGTACATTTGCAAGTAAGAATTAGAACAGTAGTGTATATATTATGGCATATGATTGATTTGGGTTTACTATAGCAGCAATTGGTTTCTATGATAAGTAATAGTGTTTGTATTATTGATGAGTAGTTGTGAATTAATATGAGCTATGATGGTTTAGTTTGATCTAGTTGTATTGATTGATTAAGATTTAGTGATTGCTTCGATTATTCATTTGGTTCGATGATTGAGTCAATTGATATGTTGATTGGTTTCAGAATTATTATCTAGTAATGGGCTTAAATTATGGTAGTGGGTCTACTATGAAAATATGATGAAATGTGGCCTATAGGTTTACTGTTGTGAGTCGGGTGGATCTAGTATGAAATATTATGAAATCTGGTCTGCAGAGGTTCTGAGGGTTGGAACCTTTAGTGAGGAAGTCGAAGCTTCCTTCTAGTTGTAGCTGGTGAATCTAATTAGGGGGTTGATGCTCCCTTCCTGTGGATGTCCGTAAATGAGATTAGGCGGTTGGTGGTCCCTTCCAGTGTCTTCTTGAGAATGAGTGAAGGTTGTAGCCTTGTGCAGGTGGGTTTCATATGTACTGGTATGATTCTGCGCTAGTACAATATTGTAATATGAATATACAGAAGGCGGTAGCGGTGGTTTTCTCCCACATTGCGTTTCTAGCTAAAAATATTGGTGACTCATTTTTGATGTGTTTGTTATGTGTGATGATTTATTTTGTTCTTACTGCTCAATTAAAGGCTAATGAAGTAATGACTTACTAATTCAATAAAAACAGTTCATGAAATATAGGAAAAGTTAGCTAACTAGATATACATTGTTTTCCTTCATATAGTCACATACATATGCTATTTTAGTTAATGACAATAGCGTACATCAATCTGAATAAGAAATTGAAAGGTCTAAGTGAGTTTTAAAATTCTGATTCACCCCCCAGTATTTTTCCCAACATTCAATATATTGGCTTTATTTTTCACAATTTTAAAATCAACTTTATGAATGAACATCATAAGATATTGGGAAAAATGATGAATCCCTCATGAAACAACCAACAATAATATTAGTGAGAGTGAAACCTTTTCTCAACAATAGTTTTAAAAGATATAGAGAAATTATATAACTACTATGTATATATCGGTAAATGGAAACAAAAGAATATGGTCACAAGATATTATACTCTACAAAAGGATTTCAACATTAATGATATTCATTCCTTTCAAATCAAATAACAGGCTTTAATGAGAGGTCAGAAGAACTCTTGTCTCATATTTTAGACCAAGAAATTAAACTCTTTCAATGTAGTAGTGAGGAAAGTAGAATCCTATGTTTGAGGAATGGGTAATATATAGTACATTCATCATATCACCAAGAATTAAATTTTAATTTAGTTTCCATCAAGTTGGATATTTGATGGTTATAGGGGACACAATAAAAACTATATTTAAGCATATAAGCTTTGTTTTTTTATATGATAGGGTTATTGTGAAACTTGACAGACTTGAACAATTACATAAAAACTACATGCAAGTTCAAGATAATGATAGGGCTTGAGATGCAATGGTATATTTTGAAAGCTTAAAGGTTTTAAATGTTTATATTAAACTCTCTTCACAACACTTACCACGAAATTATCACCAACACCATTTCCTCAATATAAAAATTGATATTTAAGACTATTATTGACATGAAAAAATATAGGTTTGAGGTAGGAAGAAAAAGCAATGAAAATATGATCACTTCCCGTGAAGAAATTTATCCCGTGAAGAAATTTATTCCATCAAAATGAGGAACAAGGATAATATAATCATCAAAATATAAATTTCCAAAAAAAAATATGACAAGGAAAAACTATGGTCGACGAAGAATACATGCAGGAACTATGCATGATTTCACCTAGTTAGGAACCCTTTGTTTCACCTAGTTGGAAACCCCTATTGGTACCCATTCATGTAGTACCACATTAGAGAACAACTATACATGCATTCTCACTTCAACATAACCTAGAATATGACATAGGTCTTGTAGGCCTAATGAAACTAACCCTATATCAGTCACTCGATGACCTAACTACCATAACAGCACTGAGAACAACACTTGAGAGGAATACTCTCATGTACTTAGGTAATTAGGCAGTAAAAGTAAGGGTATTGTCAACCCTCCTTAGAGGGTTGAGGACTGATATTGGAACCTAAATTATGTTACGAATTTATAGCGCAAGGAACTACCATTTTCATTAAGAGCCTTAAACCCTAAAATTTATTGTTCCAAGTCTTGTAAACACTATTTATTTCATAAAGTAGCAAAATTCCTACACAATCTGTAATATCTAAAATTTGGGAATTTTGTTAGCACATTATTATTAGATCAAGTATAACTCCACATGAGGTTGAAAAATGTAACATGAATTTTACCCATTAACACCCTTACTTGGGACCTATCTCAACAAGTTCCTTCTATCATGTTATTCACAATGTTTACCCTCTTCTATCAAGCCATGTTTTGTGAGTACCCACCTTTCCTATTACAACTTACATATCTTCCCTGCTCCATAACTTCACATAGTTGACTTATGTATAACTCTCTAGTAATAATTTTCATATGGGCCCACTTGCCCTCAACCCCTACTCCCTCATCACTAGCCCCACCCTCCCATCTCATTCTATGTTCCCTCTCTAAATAAAAACCTATAACCAAGAACATACTATTTGCATTACATCCCTCAAAAATATTGTTTCAAGTTACACTCCACCTTTAAGGAGGCCCATGATAATACTTACCAAAAACTTTCATCAATTAAAAAGCATGCATGTAAGATTTTATCATCGCATTCATTATTTTCCTATCGTGGAGGCATTAATATTTGAATTTCAATGATCATATTGAAGAAACATATCATCCAAGAGTGTGTTTCATCATGATCCCAATCCATGTCCTCTCATTCTAACTCATTTTCTGATGATCTATGCCTTACTAAAGTTAATTTCAACAAATTGTATGCCTTGTTCCATCATTATCTCAATCCATGGCCTCTTAGTCTAACTCCTTTTCTCATAACCCAAGCCTTCACAAAGTTGATGTCAACAGTTTAATGTCATGGAATAAAATAGATGGATTTCTCAAATGGAACAATATTTATTATGACATGGATTCATTAATGATCTATTGAAACTTCATATTAGTGTCCTTCATTTCAATACAAAGAAATAGAAATGGAAACAATGGAGGGAGACTTGTCACCAAATTTACATTTCTTGGACTCAATTTGTGGTAAATATTTATGAGAATTTTGACACTAAAACTCATCATCTGAGTTGTATGACCAAGCTTCAAAAATAAATTTTCTTGGAATACTATATTATTTCCTTTAAGGAGCTAGCTTTCCACACTAAAAGTGTATCAGACACTTTATTTTATAAATGTTTTTTCATTGGTCTCAAGCATGAAGTCCAAGCTAATGAACTAATGGCACACCATTATACTTGAGCTAGGGAAACTCATTGTACTCTTGAATCTAAAAAAAGGTCCATTCTAAAATATTTGAAAAACTCCTTCATTGTATGTCTCCTCCCACCAAATATCCTTCTTCCCTCCTGTCTAATCAAGTTCCATAAGTTAACAAATGTATAAATGGAAAAATTCCAACTTAAAATTGTAGAAACGAAGAAAACGTATTTGTCAAAATTTCTAAGCACATTTTAGAAAATGAAGATGAAATTCCTACCCTGGAACATTGCCTCTAGAAAAATGACGAAATTCCTCCCCTTGATAAAGCTAAGGTGGAACCCCAAATATCTCTTTATGATTTAGCAATTATTTCCACCACAAAATTCGAAAATTAATTGTCGACATCAAGCATTGTAAAGTAATTGTCCTCATTGATAACGATAGTACAAATGATTTTATTTGTTGCAAAATTGATGAAGAGATATATTGTTAAATCCATGTAGTCAATAATTCCCAAATTATGATTTCTAACAACGAGTATATGAAATGTGGGGGTCATTGTGAAAATTTTCACCTTCAAATTTATGATTATGCTCTCAAATCTATTTTTTTCCATTGAAATGAGGAGTTTTAACACTGTGTGAAGTGTGGAATGGTTACACATACTATGCCCCATCATTATGTACTTCAAGGAATTATACACGATCTTTCAGTATGAGGGGCTTTTCTATACTTGACACAACATCACAACAGGCCCACCATAAACTATCAGTTCACATCAAATAGAGAAACTCATAAAGAAGGGTCATTCTAGCCTCATTTCCCAACTTCAACTTATTCAAGATTTTTACACCCCTTCCCCATCAATTCATCAAAACTATATCTTATATTACATGACCACCAATTATATTTTGAATACCCTTTAGTCCTCCAACCTTCTCACATTCAAAATTATCATTACATTCTACTCAATCCTTATAGCATTACCTATAATTTTCATCCTTATTTCCACCCATTTTATTAGTATTATTAAATTGTGAAACTTATTCACGAATTGCTCATTGTCAATGTCATCCACCCTAATTATAGCCACATGGTTATGGTCCCAAAAAATAAGGCACTCGACACATGATCCCTAATTTTTTTTCCCCTAAAACAATTACCATCAAGGCCAAATTATGTATTCCTTTCATCCATGACCTTTTGGATGAAATTATTGGTGCCCAATTTTCGTCAAAAATTGTAGGGTATGTGTTATATTCTTTGCATGATTTATATGCAGCATGAAAAAAGGGGGTCTATTGGCCAGCTAAATCGTTCCTGCGGACAAGACCGATCTCCCTAGTATCAACAGATATCTAGCAACAAGTAGACAAGCAAATCTATCTTTCTCTAAACATATTGTGATTCATTAATAAAAACTAAAGAGGTGTTTTCGACCCTACATTAAGTCCAATGCTAGTTTGTGGCAGCTATGCTCCAACAACACCGAAAAAGTTTCCTCTTAAGAACCTGCAATCACAAACAAGCACACATCAAATAACACCTACATAGCTAATATAATAAATCATGTTCATCATGGTGATCAAGGAATCCATGAAATAAACCTTGAAACACAACTTATTGAGAAAAATAAACTTGACTTTATTAACTTTGAAATAGAATAACGTTACAACCTTTGGTGCCTTGATGTTGTATAAGCTCTTCCCAAGGTCCAAACAGGAATCTCATCTACTTTGACAAGCCTCGCTCTCTTCCAAATGAGATCAAAAGGTATGTCATCTCTCCTCTAAAACGCTCAATTAGGAAGACTAAATTCCAACAGCATTTACCCTCAAAAATATTCAGTGTTCAACCTCCCCAGTAACCAGCCCAATGCTTCATTTTATAGTGCAAAGGAAGGAGGTTACAGGTCCATCATTGAAGGGATAGAGTCCTCCTTCAAAGGGATAAGCTCCTAACATCAAGGGGTTAGTTCCTTAAGGTATGGGATGCATGAACCTTTAAGGAGCAAACTTGCCACCTCAAGATTTCCTCTAGAAGCTTCCAGAAATGACTCAAAGTGAGTTTTTAAGAATGTACTTGCACCTCTTTAGCTTTTACAGTGGTCTGCACCCATAACACAGATACAGAGTAGTCAGGTGCGCAGGGAACATGATCAATAGGTTCGGGACCACAGGTCATGCTAAGAGAAAGTGTGGAACAAGAGTTTTAGAGATTTTTAAGGTCTTTCTCTTATTTTCAAGGCTTGATATGAAGAACTGAGGTTTAAGACTTGCAAAGGAGGAAGGTATGTGTGATGATAGACTCACACTAATTGTAGAATGTCAAGGTGACAATTTTTATGCAACAAATTGCCCCCTAAAGTGCGAAGTCTGTAATAGATGAGGATAGTATTTGTCATCTAAGAAGAGTGAAGTACTTTATCATTTCAAGGATCTTCCTATGGATACCCCGGTTGGAACCTATAAAATCATGCAATACAAAATATATATATGTGAAGATATCATCACTGAGGTAGGCATTCCCATACTCAGATCAAAACTGACTATAGAACTAACTAAACTGTTCTAATACAGGAATGATTTTGTAATACATCACAAGTATAGACATATGTAGACACAGTGTGGGCGTAGTCATATGTTTATGAATAGACCATTGTATAATGAACAACAAAATTCCTCACAGCCTAGATGGTGGAAACTAGATCCAATGTCTTGATTTCTGCTTCCTGAACTAGTATGATTCTATCCATGTGAATGAATGTGTCGAAGTTGAACATGGTAGAAACCATTTGATTACTAGTCAATGATGTAAACTATTAACAAGTGTGAGAGAAACCACCAGTAATTTCAATGCCCCTCAAAGTACTCAGTACAATCCATGAAATGTGAATAAATGAGTCAATGTCAAATGCGTCACAGAATCCTTTGATCGAAGGTTAATGATGCTACCTATCGTCAAATGTGAGAAACCTGCCATTGAGGCATGCAGATTCCAAGGTACTGACAATTTCTAGATCATCTTTCTAGATAATGAGTTGCAGTAGATAGAAAGCGATCCGTCGTAGGCAAGCCCATAACACGAAATCATAGATCAAGTTTTGAAGAAATCTATTTGGCAAGGACTAACTCAGGGATGGTCAAGATGGATGACAGATATTTTGCAAATGAATGGTTTATTTGAACTGACCTGTTGAACACATAATGACACTGCAGATGGTTTGGTGACAATTGACCTAAAGCTAATACCCAGAAACTGACTGAAGACTTTCAATATGGTTTGATTAACTGATAGTCAAAGGATTTCCCAACCTAGGTGAACAAAAAGTGTCATGTTCAAGAGTGGTTAACAGATTTTCTAAACACAAAGTATAACAAAGAGGTTCATTTTTCTCTCTTTTCCCCCACCATTTCTGGCAAGTACCTCTTTATTTTTGACAAGCTTGTGGACGATAAAATTTTCTTGATTATAAGCTCATCCTTCGAATGAGTCCAACTTAGTTTAAAATTCGAACCCTAAGAAGGAGTGGTTTGTTCCTGTTTAAATTTGAACAGGTCCTTTACTATTGAATTTTAACGAATCCAGTATAGGAGAAACTCAGTGTTTTTCAATTTTAGGGAGTCATAAGAAAAACTTAAGAAAAATCCATGGTTGTCCTTTTCATAAATTTGTGTCCCACAAGCCCGAAAAACTATAAAATAATACTTGAGAGAACCGTTTGACCATTACGATCAAGGAGTACTTTTCATAATTAGTGGCTCCGATCTGAAAAATTAAAAAGCGATCAAAGACACATTGTTTTACTACCAATATCGAACTTGAAACGACAAAATTCTGGCAACCTTTTCATTTGTATACGTCAGAAAAGAGCTGTAAGTGGACCATCCTTTTAATTCCGTTTTAAAAAGTTTAAAAAGGGAAAAACACGACAATATTTTCATATTTTACGAGTCAGAAAAGAGCTTAAAAAGGACTCGTCCTAGAGGAACGAGTGGTATAAAGGTTACCAACTAGTTCCGGCAATGGTGGAACTGCTCAAAACATGTCATGGTTAAGTGGATGGCTAATAAAACCACTCATAACTGCAGTCCCTTAGGAAAGGTAAAACAACCAGGTGAAAGCATATGATCGGCCAAAGAGATGGTGGCAATGGGATGAAAAAAACCAAGGCTTATCTAATAGAATTTCGTGGATAAAAACTACAATAACGAGATGTAAAATGGGTATGGGTTCATTTTTACACAAGCTTGAGCCATAGATAACTCTACTTGAATACGCTTTCAAGTTTATACAAGCTTGAAATGAAAAAATTTGCTTGGATTTGGTTTCATGTTTACACAAGATTGAAACAAAAAACTATGCTTGTTATAAGTTCACATGCCTCCAGCTTAATGACGCAAATCGAGGTACATGCCCCCAATGCTTCATTGCATTCAACCAGGTGGATGAAATGAAGGTTTACTTTCAAGTTCTTGAAAAAAATCAACTTGGAAAAGGGAGTTGTTTCATTTTTTAATGAGGTTGACATAGGAAAAGAACTATCCTCAAAACCCTTGTTTCATTTTTCTAAACGAGCATGATAGAAGAAAAGGAACTATACTCATGACTCCTTGTTTCATTTTTTAATGAGCTTGACACAAGACCAGGAACTATGCTCATGACCCCTTTTTTCATTTTTTAACGAGGTTGAGATGGGAACAAACTATCCTTGCAACATCCAGTTTCATTTTTTAACGAGGTTGACACAAGAAAAGGACTATCCTCGCAACATCCAGTTTCATTTTTTAATGAGGTTGAGACGGGGAGAAATTATCGTCACAATATCCAGTTTGATTTTTTAACGAGGTTGAGATAGGAACAAACTATCCTCGTGATTGGTTAGGAATCAGAAAATGAGTTTAAAGCCTGATATGCAATTTCAAAGGGACTCATAGGCATCGCGCCATGACATGAATCCACCTCGAAATTGGAAAGTACAATTCGAGGATCATCAAAAGAAATAGTGTTTGATGAAATCATATGAATATTGGCAAATGAGGGCGATACGTTAGGAGGAGGAAAGGAAAAAGTTCCTAGTAAACCAGAATCTTTAATCAATCCTACTCCAACATCTTGGTAAGGGATAGTCGTTTTACCGACATGTTGAACACTATCAGTAGAGGATGGGTTGGATGAGAAATAACTCAGTTGGTCAATCATTACGATCTTTCCACTATGAGGAAACTTAACAAGCCAAAATACTGATGAAATAATAGAAGTCATAGCATAAGACCAACTGCGACCCAGGAGAAGGTTGTAATCTAGAGGGGCATCAACCACTTCCACATCCAGATTAACAGTCTTGCCTTCTACCCCTATAGGTAAATCTTCCAGAACACCAAAAGGACGGAACCCTCAGCCATCAAAAGCCTTTAGAATGATCGGGGACTGATTGAGTGTTGGAGAACCAAGTGATTTCCAACACTAGATCGACATAATACATGTAGAAGCTCCCTCATCAGTCACAGTCCGAAGCAAGGTCTGTTTTTTACTAACACTGGAATTTGGAAAGCCATTTGATGGGGTAGGCAAGGTGTACTATTCTCTAAATCGAAGATTATCAGGTTCAAATCCTGAATATCAACAACTCCTATAGCAAACAATAGTAATTTACGTTGTGCTGGACATGATTGCAGCACTTCCAAAACTGATATTGCTGAAGGGGCAATGGCCAAGTCTTCAACGATATTATAATTCTGAGTAGCTCTCATAGCTGATGTCCAAAATATACCTTTAGTAGGCGGTTTGGTTACTAAGTCTGGATTGGATTTCTCAATCTGTAGTGGATGAGAAATAGGAGGAGTTGAAGTTGATGGGTTTGAATCAGAATATTCTGCTTCGTTACCATCAACGGGATTTTTACTACCATAATCTTGTGATCGCGTCGCAATTGTGACATGAGACATCGTCATGATGGGTTCTTCTGAGGTATTGGAGGAATAAGCAACCACTTTACTATTGGAGTCGCCAATTTGTTGGCCGGAAAAATCGTTCTTGCATACAAGACTGATCTCCCTAGTATCAACAAATATCTAGCAACAAGAAAGACAAGAAAATATACCTTTCTCTAAACATATTGTGATTCATTAATAAAAACTAAAGAGGTGTTTTAGGCCCTACCTTAAGTCCAATGCTAGTTTGTGGCAGCTATGCTTCAACAACTCTGAAAGAGTTTCCTTTTAAGAACCTACAATCACAAACAAGCACACATCAAATAACACCTGCATAGCTAATATAATAAATCATGTTCATCATTGTGATCAAGGAGTCCATGAAATAAACCATAGAACATAGCTTATTGAGAAAAATAAACTTGATTGTATTAACTTTGAAATAGAAGAACTTTACGACCTTTGGTGCCTTGATGTTGTACAAGCTCTTCCTAGGGTCCAAGCACGAATCTCCTCTACTTTGATAAGCCTTACTCTCTTCCAAATGAGATCAAAAGGTATGTAATCTCTCCTCTCAAAAGCTCAATTAGGAAGACTAAGTTCCAGCAGTATTTAGCCTAAAAAATATTCAGCTTTCAACCTCCCTAGTAACTAGTTGAATGCTTCATTTTATAGTGCAAAGGAAGGAGGTTACAGGTCCACCATTGAAGGGATAGAGTCCTCCTTCAAAGGGATAAGCTCCTCACATCAAGGGGTTAGCTCCTTAAGGTATGGGATGCATGAACCTTTAAGGAGCAGACTTGCCACCTCAAGATTCCATCTAGAAGCTTCTAGAAATGACTCAAGGTGAGTTTTTAAGAATGTACTTGCACCCTTTTAACTTTTACAGGGGTCTGCACCCATAACACAAATATAGAGTGGTCATGTGCATAGGGGACATGACCAACAGGTGTGGGACCATAGGTAATGCTAAGAGAAAGTGTGAAACTAGATTTTTAGACATTTTTAAGGTCTTTCTCTTATTTTCAAGGCTTGATATGAAGAACTGAGTTTTAAGACTTGCAAAGGAGGAAGGTATGAGTGATGATAGACTCACACTAATTGTAGAATGTCAAGGTGACAACTTTTGTGCAACAAGGTCCAAAGAGATATATTCAACACCTCCTAGTCGAGGAGTACTCAAGGGGGTGGAAGTCCCTTCCATGGGGTTTGGGGAGGTTCCTTGAGAAAAAAAATTGGGTGGATCCTTTCATTTGTTTTTGGCCCACAATTTCTATGAAATCAATTTTGTGGTACATGTTTTTCTTCCCCATGGTTTTTTACTTTTAGATATGGAACTATGGTTTGATTGAAAATTCATATGACACAAGATTTATATTATATTGTAATATTGTACATATAATATGTAATGACCCGAAATTAACTATGCAAACTAATTACAACAATTTATGTGATTAATAATCAAAACACAAAATGTTCCATTAAATTGCATAGAATTTTGGAAAACCATGAACACGTAGGACTTACCTGTAGCAACAATATACCTTACTTGTGATTCCATATGTGTAATGCTACTTAAATCCTACTTACACAACAAATATTTTGTGGAAAACTCTTCACCCAACTAGTTGCACATACTCTTCCTATAGCTAGCCACTCTTGAGCCCTAAACCAACTACTATTGCTAGGGAATCCTTTGTCTCACAACACTCTTCTTCCAAAAGAATGAATGAATGATTCTCATCTCCCTTTTAATCCATCAAATAGAACAAAACATTCCAAAAATAGAAAGGGATTAGAAATGGATCTGCATGCACACAATCCATGTGTCAACATGCCAACTTTTATTTCTTTATCTTCAGTTTTACTTAATTCAACCATTTTTCTTGATTTAACTTTTGCTTATTTTATTCCTTTTTACTTTTGTTAACTTTACTTATTCTTGCTATTTTGCTATTTTTTCAGTTTATTTTTATATATTTATTTGTAAATTTACTTTATTACTACTATTATTATATTGTATTCCTTATATATTATTTATTTTCAGTTATTATATTTTTTATTCTTTATTGTTTGTTTATTATATATTAATATTATTTCATTATACTATTTTTATTATTATTATTATAGGGCATTACATACTCCCCCTCCTTAAGGGACTTCATTCGGAAGTTAAATCTTTTAAATTTTTATTTTATTTTATTTAGTTATTTATTACTTCACATTTTCCCTACACCCTCTACTAAACTAATATAGTGGTAACCATTGAAAGTTACACAACACCATGGAAATTCGAAGGAATCTCAATCTTCTTTCCCAAATTTTGGAACCAGGCATAAAACATACTCAGTTTATACCATGGCCCCAAGGCTCACCCCAAGGGTTATACCTCATCTACCCCAAGGTAGGCATTTCATCCTAGTACTCAATGACTCTGAGAATCTCGCAAGGCTAGCCCAACTCCCTCCACACTCACTAAGGTGTGCAAACCCAAGAATCGAAGTCCTCACACCCCCTCTGAACTTTGGCATCTCAATTCAATATCAAGCACTCAGCCTCCTCAAGATGGTCCCATAGGTCCTCAAGGGTTATCCATCAAGAGTTATACAAGATAAAGGAACCACTGGCATATGTAGTATTGATTGAGTCTATATCTCCAGCACATATGGTGTTACATATTGACACTCGTAGGTATGGGATTCCACAATATCATCTAATAAACTGACCCTCTTGCCTCATTTGTGGATTTCCTATCAATCACCACATCTCAACATATGGCCAATAAATTGGTTATAACATCATAGTATCATAGAAAATAATCCATATGCCAACTCTTGGATTTCATCATTAGAACATAACATCATTGTTGATCACAACATTCTGAATATTAAAGAGCTACATGTTCATGCATATCATAAAATTTGCATGCAATCACCACATGCTTTAGATACTCAAAATATCATCATAAGTTTTAGCATTAACATATCTACATCAAAGGTATATGACAATGTTGGCTTAAGGGGGCCTAACCCAGGTTCAGAGTTAATTAGCCAAAAAAATCCCTACACTACTGGCCATTTCAACAACATCTCGTGGAGTGCAGATTGAGGTCCCACCGGAAGTAGTATGGAGGGATGCTAGAACCAGGTTTCCACACCGTTGAGATGTTTAAGGGGTTGGTTTAGTCCAACTGTGAATAGCTTCATGCAGGTTACTTCATGCACCACCCTGACCTGTGAGGCATTCGTGATCTATTATAATCGCCTTTAAGCATCCCTAACTAGGGGCTAGGTTTCTTTCGCACTGCTAAGGCAGCAATCTGCACTAATTCACCAAGCTACACTGCGAAACTTAATTATATTCTTATAATTTTTAGTTAACTTCGTGTAAACAGATACTTTGTCTTTTATTCTCTTAGTCAACATAATCATATAAGTTTGCGCATATAAACACTACAAATGCAATTCATACCCAATATACTCAATGCATAAAATAAGAAAGATACACATAAATGATATGAAACTTATCTTTATTACTTCTATAAAGGTTGTTGACTCCACTCACCCTACGCACTCAGCTGCAGGGGTCCGCACACTCAACTGTGGACTACTAGGCCTCTGCGCACTTAGCTATAGAGCCTTCTCCTACTTTATGACCCAAGATTTGACTCTACACTTAAGTAATACTCAAATCTTCATTCTTCATTCATGACATGATTTCTTTTTCCCATTATTTACAACTTATAGCCTCTCTCTATTTATTCAATCCCATGGTCTATGGACCATGGGCGGATCTCTAAAGCCGACATTACATTTACAAAAATGAGGGTGGACAACCCTATGACTCATTTACAAGTCTGTGCTTCACGCCCACAAAACATGGAGTCTTTACATCATATTAGGTCAAAATCTGGGCTTTAAGCTCCAAAACTTCCCTTGGGGGATCCCACACCTAATAGGCCCCCAACACAAACATCGTGACTAGCCCTCAAGTCACTTTGTCGGTGTGGAGATCTTCACATGGAGACCTCCCAATTCTACTTGGATTACTGCAAGGTTGGAAGCACACTAAGCAGCTTCCTATTGTACCTCCTACATTCGTTGTTCAGAGACTGCAGTATCTGAACTATTTCCTTGCATATTCTCCTATGTTCCCTGCATTTGCACGAGCTTGGCTTCGATTGAGGAAATAATGATGAATGCCTCGTCAATCCAAGGTTGGATGCATGCCTTCAAAACCGCTTCTTTTTGTCACACTGTGTCTATTCGCTCCTTAAGTTCTTTTTCCTGTTCCATCTGTGTGAGCCTTTATGTAAGGGCCACCATCTGCACTGTCCTTTTTATATCATCATGTTATTGCTGCAAGTCATGTGCCTCTATTTCTAAGAATTGTATGCTCAAGTCCTCCTGCAGAGTCATGAGGTCCTCAAACGACTCTTCCAACATTTTGGTGCAATCCTTCACTGCACTGTTGATCTCCTCGATCCTCGATGTAATGGCATTGGCATGTTGTTCCCTCACCTCTAGAGGAGTTGAAGGCTACACATTCAACTACAACTCTGATATATAAAGATTCAGCTCCAGTTGAACCTTAGCCATCTCTTCTCGCACTTCACACGCCCCTGCTGCTAACCTTTGGATGCATACCTTTGCTGGTGCCTCTGCTGGGATGGCCAACTCAGGGGCCATCTGGTAGGCCTCCTTAACCACCCGCATCATTTATTAGTTTTGCACCGCTACCTCATCACATTACAGGCTCAGTTTCTCAATATTAATTTTCTTCTCACTCAACACCTGTAGTGCGTGGCACTCCCTATCCCACCACTCTGCATTTTCTTCATCTTGTAGGACATCGAGTGTCTCCGGAGGGACAACAACCATGTTGATCCCTACTCCCTTCAATGCATTGACCGTAGGACTTTCAGCCTCATTCTTTGTAATCAATGCCCCCTCTAGCAGCACTATGGTGTTGGTCATGCGGGTGTGCATCATTTCCTCAGCTGCGGTCTTTCCTACTACAAGGGTGGTTGAGAGAGTACCAGCCTACAGAGTGCACAATTGAAACTCTTGTATCTATGCCCGGAGGGCCCTCAACACAATTTTATTCTCCTCCACAAACTGCTAGAGGGCCTTCGTAGTGACGTTGTGCACCATCTCCCCTGTATCATGGAGATCTCCTTCTATGAGGGTGATCAGGTCGAAATAAGTCTTAGAAGCTTTCAAATTATTTCGTGACCCCACCTGCTCTCTCGGGTTCTAGCACTTCAACTATGTATACATTGTCTCTGGGTCCACAGACCTTCCTCTGTCTCAGGCTCTTCCTCAGGCAAGGGTGACTTATGGCCTTAATGCTCCTTCTCTACTACCTATTGCTACTCAGTTACTGGTTTTTGTTGTTCTGTTGCTGCCTTCACAACATCCCATGCCTCCTGTGCCTTTGCTACTACTACCTCTTTTCTTCTTTTCTCTGCCACTTCCACCATCTGTAGTTTTTCCTCCTCCTTCTTCCATTCTATAGTAGACCTTTTTGTTTCCAACACGGAGATGGCTGGAGCATGGCACTTTGGTATTCATGGCTCAAATACGGTGAATATGATATCATCTATTGCTATGTACGGGAGCAAATTCTACTTCTTCATGGGGTCCTTGTGTGCCTTGACATACACATGATGGAAGTCTGCCTTGAACTTCATGAAGCTTTGTAGACTATTATAAACAATGGGTGATAATCGTAGCTTGCGGTTAATCCCCATTCTGATGCTCATCTCCATGAACACCCAGAATATCTTACTATCTCGGATGCTCTGAGTGTCTTTAGTGGCCCACAGTGAAGCGTACTTCGCTTCCTTCGGAAGATCTCACACAATTGTGGGGAACTGGCTATCCTCAGGTAATTCTCAAGCCACCAACAGTATGGACAGCAGAAGCCATGCATAGTGGAAGGTCTTCCCCTGTTCCTGTGCCTGACAAAAATTCTCTAGGAACTCCTTGTACAAGTACTTGGACCAGTTAAACTAGACCTCCTTTGCGCAATGTGTGGAAAGTGCTATCACCAACGGCAACACCTCATCTGCGCGATACTTCTGCATAACCTTGTTAACTAGTATCTAGGTGGAAACTCTGATTGCCTTGTAGTTGATACTGGAGATCATGTACCCTCTCTTCTTTTTATCTAGCTTGAATTTTTCCTTCATTGCCTCTGCGATGGCCAATTCGTTTCTCTTACCCTTCAAAATATCTACGGTGTCTTACAAGGGAGTCGACTAATTCTATGAATCAGGTGGTCTCTAATAGGGATGGGCTCCTCCAGCCACAAACACCCATCATGCACTAGGTAAAGCAGCGACCTGATGACAAGGATAGTGTCTAGGGCATGATGGTAATGTGGCACCAAGAGCAGGTTTAACAACCCTGCTTTCTCTATTCCGCGCAACCACTTGTGCAGCTCCAACTCTATGACTCCCACCACAGTGTTTTTCTTCAGCCTCATGAGCTGTGAGGTTTCCAAGTGTGGGAATTTATCATGGTCTGTGATATCCTGGTATTCAAACTTTAGTCCCAACACCCGTCCCAACTACGCTCCTTCAAAAATAATTTCGCTAGGTAGTAACGGAGTCTATAGAGAGCTCTTGCTCTCATTAAGGTCCTTGGGCACCCTTGCCTTCCACTTCCATGAAGGAACATACACTGGTAGACTGATTAGAGGGTTTGCACTCTAGGTTTCTTCCTCCATTTCTTTTTCCTCCTCCTCTTCGACCAGGATTTCCTCAAGGTCTTCCTCCTCCTCATCGATTTCCACATTAACTTCTTTCCCCTTTTCTTCCATGGTTAGTTTAGTTCACATCGGGTTTCTAGGGGACACATGCACCGGAACCATGGGCTGCTTATCTTTCTTGGGTCTCGACATGCATGGTGATTTATGGATTTCCACGACTAGCCCAACACTCTGACGGGCATCTCTTATTATCACTACCTACGCAGCCTCTACAACGATCATTTCACCGATATCCATGGCTTCCTCTTGTGTGGTCATATTGTTATTCCACAAATCTCTCAACGGCTCAGGTAAGTGCTCAAACAACACCTTTGACTTCAAAAGATAAAATAGATCTGGGTTCATAGATCTTTGGGTGTGCGATAGCTCAATTCTCAAATGGCCAAGTGTTGTTTGCTAGGCAGCCCATTGCAGTTTATAGTGCCTTTTGAATTCAAATTTGACCGCTCCCCCAAAATCTAGTTCATTAATACTCCCTCAGTGATAGATTTTCCCAAATCTAGCCCATAAATACTTCCTTAAATGCCTGTCGTGTGCTCCATTTGGTTTCAATCCAAGCACCACAATGTGGATAGTTACTGTGACGGTCACTTTTCAGCCGACCCGCACAGTAGTACAGCTACCCTTGCACTGTCATGGACCCTATGAAACTTCACTCGTACGCACAGCCTTGACATCTGCAGCTCTCGAGCAGAGTACTTTATAGTCCCGCACCTCCTTTCAATTGCCTAGGGCACTAAGACTATGCTTCCTATGGCTATTCAAGTGGTTGGGCCACCTGTATATAACTTCAAACTACTACCACTTACTTCTCCTTGGAAGGGTTCACCATTTGAAATCATCCCACCATATATGATCCCCTTAGTAACATATGGTCCAATCCAATGCATTAAATTGATCAACTCTAAGCGGTAGTTCCCAAATTCATCAACGTAATCATGTGCATCTACTTTTATCACCATAGTTTTCTTATCAATAAATTCCTTTTGTATTCCTTCCCCAAGATTTTTGACTTCTTCTTCTGCCATGGCACTTTTCTCCCTCAACCAAACTCTTTCATTCATGTGTTCTTGGAGCCTAAGGTTACTCTATTGGATCTCTTCATGAAGTCCTAGGCGTTTTACTTCGAGCTCTTCCAACTGTGCGATCCCTTCTTCTGAGGCTTTGTGAACCATCATATCTCGAGGCATTGTTATGTGCAGACTAGGCATGATATACTCCATCAACATTATAGCGTTCGCTCCATAGGTCAGCCTAGAGGGTGTTTGTTTCATCAGTTTCTTGCAAAATGTCCTATAAGCCCATAAGCCTGTTGGTACGTGCAAGTCCCAATCACTTCATTGTGCATTACATACCTTGTTTAGTGCTTCATACACTTCGTTAAATGATTCCGCGTGGATAACCTTTTTCATGCTCATTCTCTCCATAGTCTGTCATTCCAACTTGAGGAACCATTCACACATTTGCGCCCCAAACACATGCTTATTGACTGTATTTCCCATTTTGTAGTTCATGCGTATCCGCACAGGTTTCTTACCATAAGCCTGTACCCACCTAGACATATGCACACATGGACCATTCTATCCATTGTATTCATTTTCCAATCACACTATAGGTTTCTCAAATAGTAAGAACAACATTTTTTTACATGCATGCCAATATTCAAAGCTTCCTCTGTGCATATCGCACCACCTTGCGGGCATAGTGAAGTACCCAATTCAAGCCCTGGAAACGTTGCTTTTTTGGCACCACCCTTTCGAATCTGTCGAAGAAAGAATCTACCTCACCTAATCCATCATAAGTAGGGAGATATCTCACTTTTGTGGATATGCAGCACAGTGACCTTGTCATCATGTTACAATTAAGCATGGTTACCTTATGTAACCGATTCTGCCATCATTCTATCTCCTCATCTGAATCTGAAGTGAGGGAGCTTTCACACTCCCATGATATTTTTCCATTCACGATGGGATTTACCCACTCATTCTCCCGCACGGTTATCTTTTACATGCAATCCAAATAGTCATTGCTTTCATAGTCGCACACTAGCTCTATATAGCGTGATCCCTCGACAAGGTCCAAGGGTATAACTATGCACAAAGACTTCTTCTCAAAAATCATCTTACTCTTCTTCAAATTAATCACCCCATTCATGTCAGTGGCCCAATCAATTCCTAAGAGCACGGGTAGGGATTGTTGTCATCAACAATCTATATCACCTCAAATTCTGCTAGCATGCTCGCTCCCTCAATATCCACAATGATTCCCTGCAATCGCCCCAGGGGTATTATCTTCTATTGGTTTGCCATTCACAATTGAATAGGAGACCATTGCAATGTAGGCCTCCCCATGCGCTCTCATGTCTACTTCAGTAGAACGTTCACGTCCAATCCTAAGTCCAAAATTACTTGGTCCATCTCATATTCTCCAATTTGCATGGTTAGCCTCATTTCTCTCCCCGTCCTTGTCTTATGCTTTCCAATCTTTTAGACTGCACAGAGTTCTTCTGGCGCAGTCCTAGCACATTTGCTAATGAGTTCCTGTAGTCCCTTTACGGCCTTACTGTCATGCAATAGCTTCATGCATGTTTCCAAGAATGTTGTAAGAATAGATGGGTCCGTTTTTGGCTCTGGTTTATCTTTTCTTCCTGAAGTGGAGGCATCATCAAAGCTCTTATTTTCTTCCATAAAGGTTTCTCGAGCATGCTCCAAATCAAACTCTGCTTCCTTAACCGGATCTTTGCGAACCCAAGAGCTATCTTCGAGTTATTTTCCTTTATCATCTCCCATCGTAATTCCACTTCAGAGCACAATATTCACATTCAAATCTTCGTCGCATGGCTTAGACCTCATCATCTGCAGGTTCTGAGTTGGGGGAGGTAGTAGTGCTCCCTTGTCAAGCATCCTAGCTATAAGCGTAGGACAATCCTCTGTCTCATGATCAAACAAGGTACAATACAAACATGATGCACACGTTGGATTTATATAATCACGAGCATAATGTCCCCACCTTCTGCAATTGTAGTATATCAGCTGTCTGTAACCTCTTCCAGGTCCCCCTCCACTTCAACCTCATCCACGCCCTTGAAATCCAGTTTGCACCATCCCTGCACTTGGGTCTAGGGGCAATAATTCAACCTGAACTCTATAGGTGGGATTTCTATCCATTATTAACTCATAGCTTATACAGGTGTGTTTATCATGTCCTACTAACCTACAAAAGTTACAAAACAATTGTGGTGAATTTTATGTATACTTCTGTAACAAATGGCAGTTTTTCGTAGAGTGTTTCCCTCCTATTTGACAAATCGTGCACCAAATAGTAGGTGCCGTACTAGGTCCCGCTTTCACTTTTGGCCTTAATGGCATCAATCCTCCTCCCAAGATAATTTGTGAACATTGGGTAGTGGTCCTTGTCATGACGCTGACCCTTACATTTAACACACCATACTTCTTCCAGCACTTTTGGTCGAGATGTCCTGTCCTATTTCAGACTCTGCATTTCAAGGCATACATTTTTCAACTGCATGTGGATCTGCTGAACTCCCAAGTTACGAATCTGTATTGGGGTCTCATGCAACCTCTTCATAATCTCCAAGGCCTCTGCCTGAGTCATTAACCTCTGTTGCAACAACACGTTCCTCAAATGTGGCATTAGTGATGATACAAACCATTCGCGATGTTGTACATCCATCAAAGTCATATTAGCTTCACGAATTGTGCACTTCAGCCTCTAATCCAAATCCCAAGGAGTCTTGCCTAGTAGCATTATGATCTCTTTGAACCCAATGATTGACTACACTTTTGACTTCAACTTGTTAAATTCCTTATTTAGCGTAGTTTGGATATCCGTGATCCTCACATTTGGATTATCATTAGAATGCTTTATATACCAGGTGAGAACGTGGTCCCACAGGGCGCTAACCAGTGTCGCATTCTTTATATTATCATCTGTAACTCTCTGTTCTTCCCATATGGCTCTTATCATGAACCAAAACTGACCCAGATCCTCATTTCCTACTTCCTTGAACACAGGCAACTTTATCGTGCTTTCCATGTTGACTCGCGGTGGTGGCAGAGGTGGTACGGGTGAAGATGGAGGTGAAGGCGATGAATTTAGTGGATGTCTGGGTGTGTTGTATCTGTGGAATCCTTTGCCTTATCAAATGGATTGCACTTCATGAAGAGACCTTCAAAAGCTCTTCCTCATCCCCTCATGGAGGTGAAAAAAAAGGGCTATTGTATGGTCCCTTACTTCCTTCGTTTATGTAGGTTTTTCCACTTTGCATAGCTCTGAACATCAAGGTAATTGCATAACCCTCTTTTCACACAATAGCATTTTAATCCAAGTATTTAGAGACTTTGACAATGTAAACTTTGAAACGGGAACTATAATCTCAAAACGAGAACTCTGGCCAAAAGACCCCGTAAAAGCATCAAAAACAGTGCTAAAAACGAAAAGTGTTGGTGCTGGAATAACACCTTTTTTTTCTAGGGTAAATTTTCAACATGTTTTAAAAATGGCGGTGAAAACCAATTTTTTGTGCAAAAATTGTCTGAAAAAACACCTTCAAAATGAAGTGTTGATGTTCGAATAACATTTTTTTTTCAATGCTAAATTTTGTGCGAAAACACCTTCAAAACTAGAAGTGTTGACGCTAGGATAACAAAAAAATTTCAAGGGTAAAATTTCAACTTTTTTTTTTGTAAGCTTTGGTAGGACTCTCCGATTTTCATGTCCATTACACACCCCACTATGGGGGAAAGGTAGCACAAGATTTGAACCCAAGGCTTCTGGTTCGGTGAGACTTCATTTCCACGGCCATTGCCAGTTGAGTTACCCCATGCAGATGAAACTTCAACATTTTGAAATAATGGCGTAAAATATTTTATCATGACCTTGAAAAACATTAAAATTTCAAAAAAATAATGAAAACATAAAATAAAATTAAAATTAAAACAATGAAACAACACAAAAAAAAGTTAAAAAAATAGCAAAACATAAATTAAAATATACAGTAAA